>CDFJ01217243.1:9074-27119 GCA_000826505.1 Acanthamoeba pearcei
ACGCGTGTGCACGCGTACCAGCATGGCACACGCTCAAACACACCGACGCAGCATTTAAAAGTACTGGGCCAGCCACAGGGTGTTGGCTCCGGTGGCGCCGCGCCAATCGGAGCGGCGAAGGATGGCCGAACAGCGGGCCTGACGAGTGGGGGTGAGTACGGCGGGTTGGGCCGAGCGCAGGAGAAGGCAGGTGGGGCCTATCCGTAGTGGCACGCCCACCATGTTCCACCACCAGTTGGGGTGCCACATTCTGGTCATTCCACAGCAGTCTGATGGGTCATGGGTGTCGGTGCAGCTCTCGTCCGAGTAGTCGCGCGCAAGCCACCAGTCCAGCCCCATTAAGATCTTGGCCAGCAGCACAGGGTCTAGATGCGCAGTCGATTGTGGTGCGGCCCACGCCTTGGTCATCACCAGCACCCGATCGAGGTGCTCTGTGGCTGGCCAGAGGGCGCGCTTGACCCCACAGCCCCTGCGGTAGTCAATGTCGCCCCACGATCCGTTGGGGTGGATAGTGTTGGCAACGCTGAGGGCCTGCGTGGTGGTCGAGGGGGAATGTGGGCTGATGAAACCAGCCATCACCCGGCCGTCAATGATGTCACTCATGAATTCGGAGACTGGTCTGGGGCCATTGAAACAAGCGCCACCCAAACCATGGTAAGCAGTACCACCCTCCAGCGCTGGTCCACCTCATCCTTGCTGGAAAGAAAACACGGGAAATGTTACACCGAAATCCCTGGGTTACAAGTCACTTCCTTTTTTAGAGCTAATTCAGAAACTCGAAGGGAAACTCAAATATCCGAACTTGCTTGTGTTCAACCGGAAATTTCAAAACTGTCAGCAGTCGGCAAGCCCCACAGCCCGAGTTTGCAGGCGCCTCAGGGCGTCTTTGGTCGACCTCTCCACCGACAGTCGCCCAATTCACCACCAGCCCATTGCCCCCCCCCCCAATTCGCCCAATTCAAATCATGGTGACAAGAAAGAGGAACAGAAAGTAGACCAACAGCAAGATGAGCATGGCCAAGCAGAGCGACACGGCGGGGCGGCCGCCGCACCAGAAGCACGAGAAGTCCTGGGAGGAGGCGGCCCAGAAGGTGCCTGGCACAGAGACCGCACAGCTCACCCGAGAGGCGCTCCTTGATGAGCGCCGCAAGGCAGAGGAAGGCGACCTCTCCGAGCTCGAGCGTACCAGAGGTGAGCACCACCTTCAACACCATCACCATCTTCTTCTTCTACATGAAGCTCCAGTGTGGAAAGATGATGACAACTGACCAGTCTTGCGCAATGTAGTGGGCAAGAGCGCGCTGAACGTGAAGGGCAGCGACGTGTCGCAGGTGGAGTGGCAGGCCAAGGGCGAGTACTTCAGCAAGGGCGACGAGAAGCGCATGGAGGACGAGAAGGCCCGCGGGAACAACCCCAACAACGACCTCTTCTGGATCCGCCGCCAGATCGAGCGGCCCGCCGACGCCAACGCCGCCCTCAAGCTGGGCCAGGAGATCCTCGACAGGGAGAAGGCCGCCGGCCTGAGCCACCAGTAAGTGGTCGTTGCCCTGCTACGCTTCCAGCAGTAAAGACCAATGAGCAAGGAAACACTGAAATGTACGTTGTTGTATGCACACAAGCCCGAAGCGGAGAGAAGGGTCAGGGCCAGGACTGGATGTTGTTGAGCGAGTTGAGCAGCTCGAGCGTGGCCGGGGAGAGCGGTGGCGGGACTCGTCGCGGCAGCCGAGTTTCACCGGCCTCCCGGCCTTCGCCATGTCGCTGGTCCGTCGCTGGCGTGATCATGCTGCTGCCCCACCCCAGCATCCGGCTGTCGCTGTCGCCTTTGTCGCTCGCCTGGTTCGTGTTGATGTGCTGACCACCACCACCACCTCCGCCGCCGCCGCCGCCGCCTGCTCTACGTTGTGCGTCGTCGGCTCGCATTCGTGTCGCGGTCATCCAGTCGGCGTCGCCACCCTGCTGGCCGTCCGTCTCCGCTCTATCTCTGCTGTACATGTGTCGCTCGGCCGCGTCGCCTCCCCCTGTCGTCGACGATGGCGATGGCGATGATGACGACGACGGCGACGACGAAGAAGAAGACGAGCGGGCGGTGCTGTCTTTCGCTGCCTCTTCGTCTCGGTCGTCATTGTCGGCGCTGCCTCGACTGCTACCGGCTCGGCCGCTGCCGAATCCGTTCGAGGCCGATGAGGGCGGGCTGGGCTTGTGGAGGGACGGGCCGGCCGGACGCGCCTGCGGGCTGCCGCGTTGCATGAGCGGATCGGGCGACGAGCACGGGGAGAACTGTTGGTGCTGCTCCGAGTCGCGGATGCCGTCGATGCACAGGAGCGACCAAAGCGGCTCTCGGGTGAGCGCGTCGTAGAAAAACTGCTGGCGCACCAACGCATCGAACGTCGTACCTTTGCGCGCCGTTACCGCAACGTGAGAACGCGCCAGCGCACACGACACAACGCACGACGTTTGATCACGTCACGGCGCACACACACACACACGGTGAGGCGATGGTCTACCGTCTTTTCGGATGAAGCGAGGCTGGAGGTGGAGGCATGGAGAGCAGTTGCGCCCCTTGCTGGCCGCAGACGCCTGCGCACGTACATCATTCACCAGTTCGCCTTGTGTGAGGAGCAAGTCTGGTGGGGAAGGAGCAAGCAAGCGGAGGCCTCGGACGGACCTGCTGGGCGTGGAAGGAGTTGATGCGGTTTCGGGACTCGCGCAGGCTGGCGTCCTCCACCACCTTTCTTATGCTCTGCCCCGTGAGTTCCTCCTGCGTTGGGACACGGGGTCACACACACAGTCAGCTCGTGGATCTCGAGGTGGTGCGTGGGCGTGTGCGGTGGTGCTCGAGTACCGAGGTGTAGAGGAGCACTTTGGTCCAGGACGCATTCATCGAATGCATGATCGCCACCCGATCGTCTGCCAGCGGCTGGCGCTTGATGAGACAGAAGGGTTTGTTGTCGTCATCCACCACGAAGGCGATGTTGGCTTCCGACATGGGCGGAAAGACGCTGCTGATCACTGCACCCAAGCACCCTCACTTGGTCAGTCTTCATCGCACACGCACACGCACACGCACACGCACACGCACACGCACACGCACACGCACACGCACACGCAATGGCGCACGGGACTGACCTGGAGGCATGGTGTGTGGCTGGGAGGGATTGGAGTAGGGGATCCAGCTGGCGGCGGAATTGGAGGAGATGAGAAGCGGGCGATCGAAGGAGGGCTCCATCTGCTCGCTCGGCGGCGAATTCTTTCGCTCCACCTGCAGCGACGCGATCTGCTTCCGCAGGTGCTCTGCACTCAGCACACACGCCGTCAAGAACTCGCGATCGCACACGCACGCACCACTGCGCACGACACGACACGACACGACACGCAACACGCACCTGATTCGCCTCGCAGCTGTCGCGTGGTTGTCTTGAGGAGTTTGATTTCGTTGAGGAGGCTCACCACGAGCCCGTTCATGTGTCGTTCGCGCTCGAGCTGCTTCTCCAACAGCCGATGCTCCTTCTGCTCAGTCTCGCGCCCCCGCTCCTTCTCCCGCTGCTGCGCCCTCTGCGCACGCTCGCGCTCCATCTCCTGCGTTTCCTGGTGCTTCTCCTGCTTCTCCCGCCCGCTCTGCCGGTCCTCGGCGGCCATCCACGCCGCTGCGGCCGCCTGGCCCGGAGTCGTCGGCGCCGGCTGCGCTCCTCCCCCGGCCGACGCTGCGAAGAACGAAGCCAGCGGCAGCGGTCGCAAGAACGCGCCAGGCGGAAAGCCGGCCACTGTGCACACCACGACGACACGACACGACACACACGACACGACACACACGACACGACACACGACACGACCGGCACGGCACGACACGACCAACATGAATAAAAGAAATAGAAATAAATAGGGAGGGGCGGTGGTACGGTGGGCGGCGGGGACGATGGGTACGCCGCTGTTGCTGTTGGCGGCGGCGGCGGCGGCGGCGAGAGGGGCGTGGCTGGCGAGGAGGAAGGGCGCAGGGGTGCCTCCAGGCCCGGGTGCGGGCGAGATGAAGGCGGGCGCGACCTTCTGCCGCTTGTGCAGGGGCTGGTAGGCAGAAGAGGAGGAGAAGGGAGATGAAGAAGAAGAAGATGTCGAAGTAGAGGAAGATGAAGAAGACGCAGAAGAAGAAGAAGATGGAGGAGCTTGGGTGGAAGGAGAAGGGGAGGCAGAGGAGGAAGAGTTGAGGGTGGAGAGCGGCACGGACTCTCTACACTCGGCGGCCTTGCCCAAATTGACGCATCGATTGCAGGGCATGCCTCGATCGCAGGCCGCGTGGGCCGCCTTGCAGGCCACGCATGCGCGTCGCCTCTTCCTTCGGGGCTGATGCGTTGATGGCGGTGGAGGCTGCTGCTGCTGCAGTTGCCCAAGTGGTGGTGGCTGATGAAGAGGGTGCCGCAGCATGTCGAGAGTTGAATGAAAAGAATTAAAAATAATCAAATCTATTATGCCCTCTCTCGCAACGTCTCTTCTCGTCTTGTCCTTCTTCTTCTGTCCAAACGTAAACGTCAGGACCGCTGACTTGGAGAACGGATGAAGAGGGAGGAAAGATCAGTTGTGAGCTCTCGCTTTTCGATCTTTATGTCTCGATGTATATCTATGGTCGTAAGTGATGTTGTTATTGCACACCGCAACGAGTGCGTGGAGAGAGGCGAGGCACCTTCGTGAGAAGAAGAACTTGATCTCGAGCTCCGTCGAGAGAGCTAAAACTCCTCTACCACACCCTCAACCGGAAGCCGGCTGCCCACATTCCCCACAAACTGTTGCTGGCCCATTGGCCCACATTTATTTAAATGTTTGGTTTTGGGTTGGTGTGTGCTGTGTTCGTTGCGTGTTGCATGTTGCGTGCTGTGTTGCGTGTGCGCTCACTCGCCGGTTGGCTTGAGCAGAGGATTCCTTCGCTTGGCTCGGAGGTCGCGCTCCCTCTCGAACTGCTTCACGTCGGCCCGCGCCAGGAACTCCACTCTGCCCAGATACCTGACGAACGTGGTGAAGGAAAGGAGGAGTGTGTTGGTGGTGGTGGTGAAGAGACACTGACAAGAGCTGTTTCTCGAGAAGGCGCACCCGTCCTTCTTGGCCTGCTCCATGTCGTGCACGAACTCCTTGCCGTCGGTCTCCTTGAACTTGTCCCAGTCCTCCTTGGACTTGTCCAACACCGAGGCCTTCTTGCCCTTCCCGGTCAGTGTCGCCACCAGCGAGCCCAGCCCCGTGCGTGGCCTGAGCACCACCAAACCAACAACAACAAGGCGAAGACGAAGACGAAGTGAGCGCTTCGGTCTCACCCTCGCCATGACTCTTGGCGCTTGATCAACCAAGCTGCTACTTGGCCCTGAGGGCAAAGGTACCGCTTGAGTGGTGAGGGTGAGGCGGCGGCCGTCGGGCTGACGCCAGCCGCAGCAGCGGCCACGGTTGCAACAGTGGCCACGGCCGGCACTGATGTGATGCCGATGGTGGCTGGTCGTGGTGGCGTTGCTTCTTCCTCCCTAGAATAGATTCGTAGGTGGTCGGTGTCAGGTACAGCTTCGCAGCTCTGGCCAAGGGTCGAGGGATGCACGCACCGCTTCCTCTTGGGCGCTGTGTCGCCGTTTGACGTTTCAATCTGTGTTGGCAGATCTGGTGGCGCTGCGGCGGTTGCGGGAGCTGCTGCTGCGGGCACGACTGCAGAGAGATGGCGCGAAGATGAGCTCGAATGCGGGAGCAAGAAGAGTGAAGGATCCAACGCACCTGACAAAGAAGAAGTGGAAGGGGCTTGGCTGGTGGTGGAGGGAGTGGAGGCAGAAGGAGATGCAGTGGATGCAGCTCGCTTACTCTTCATCCGCGCCCACAGATCACTGACCTTCTTTTGTCGCTCCGCCTCCTCTGCCGCCTTGCGCTCCTCCTCTGCTTTCCGTTGCCGCTCTGCCTCATCTTCGTCGATTGTGTGTACACCCCCATCCTCGTTCTCTTCCTCCTCTTCTGCAGCGCAATCAACACAACCATTGATGTAAGTGTGGATCTGAAGATTGAATTGAATCAAAAGCCTTTGCACACAAAAAAAGACGTGCCTGGACGAAAATCATCATCATCATCTGAATCGGACATGTTGTCTTGTGTTTGCGCTGCGGACGACGTTCCTTGAAAAGAAGTTGAGACACTTTCTCTCATTTTTTGATTTTCTTTCTTTTTCTTTTTGCATTTCCATTTTGCCTTTTGTCAAGAAGGACTGGATTCGAACCCAAGCCCTCAGGCTCTCTATAGCCATGCAGGATAGAGTGCAAGGAAGAAGGCGCTGGGGACTCAATTCAGTCTGTCCGTGAACCTGAGGCAAGGCGCATGTTTTGCCTGCCTCTGTGCATTGCACAGACATGAGCCCATTGCTGATCTCACGGCAGATTCCTTTTCCTCCTTTGGTGCCCCTGCAGCAATTTACAGGGATGGCAGACTCTGTAGGGAGTGATTGACATCCACCCCATAGCCTCCATCAACAGCATGGCAATGGGCGTGCTTTGGAATTGTTCAAAGGAACGCTGGAGGCTGTTTAGTTCTGGGGATTAGGATAAAAACCTGTCCTTTCTTTCTTCACCAACAAGCAACAATCACCTCAGCTCTTTCCCTACCAACACTACAACCATCTCCAGCCATGATGCGTCAACTGGCGATCCTCTTGGCGTGCTTCGCTGCTTTCTTCTGCCTCGCTGCCGCTCAGACCTGCCAACTGTCCGTGCCGCAGCTCACTCGTCCCGGAGGCTCATGGACCGAGGGCGACTTCCAGTTCCAGATCTACGACCTCCCCATCGTCAACCAGGGCTCCCGCCCAGTCACCTCGGCCGTAGTCAGCATCGAATTGGCCTCGAGCCAGGACCAAGTCATCACCCAATTCTGGAACCTCCAGCGGCAGAGCGCCACCTCGAACCTCTGGAACGTGGTCAACCCGGGAGGCAACATCGAGGTGGGTGCCACGCTCAACTCCGGTTTCGTCGTCCGCTCCCCCATCTCTGCCGGGCCTCAGGTGCCGCCGGTGACCACTCTAGTGTCGGTCAGCTGCGAGCCCATCGTGTCGACCCCGAGGCCGTCGGTCCCGCCTGGCACTGGGTGCAGCGCCGTGATCGCCAGCATCGTGCCCAGGTCGGCCGCCTCCGGTGGCAGCTGGAGCTCAGGACCCAACCAGTTCTTCCAGATCTTCGACATTCTCATCACCAACAACGGCGACCGACCGGTCAACGGCGGTGTGATCACCTTCGGCCTGCCGGTGGCCGGTTCGAGCATCAGCCAGTTCTGGGAGCTCAACAGACAGGGCAACAGCAACGTCTTCAACGTGGCCTTCAACTACGGCCCGCTCCAGGTGGGCGCCAGCCAGGGCGCCGGAATAGTGGTGCAGACTTCGTCGCCTTCTCAGGCAGTGCCGTCGGCCCAGCTGTCCAACCTCACCTGCGCCTAAGACAAGACCAAGGAGGAGGCCAGCCCTTCGTCTTCTCTTCGTCTCCTTCCTTCTTTTCATTCGTGCATTCATTCTTTGTTGTGCTTTAGCATAAACTTCACCTTCATTCACAGCTCGTCGGCCACGAAGTCTACATCAGCGCTGTTGACATTCGCGGTTTGCACTCGGGCAACAATAGGACCGAGGACCTGCTCGACCTCCTGCCTCTTGTCCTCGTAGTCGCCCCTGTCGGCTTCCGGGTGGTTGTACAGCCACTCGAGCGAGTCCCTGATCACCGCCTCGAGCTCCTGCCTGTCCTGGGCCTCGACCGCTGCCCCTGTCTCGTCTCTCTGCACGAAGTTGCGGACCTGGTAGATGTAGCTCTCGAGGCCGTTCCGGGCTTGGACTCGCTCGCGAACGATCCGGTCATCGTCTACGAGTTGGCGCGCCTCTTCCACCATGCGCTCGATCTCCTCTTGGCTCAGGCGGCCCGAGTCCGATGAGATGGTGATCGACTTGCGCGAGCCCCCGGCCTTTTCCTCGGCCGTGACGTGGAGAATCCCGTCCACGTCTACCTCGAACGTGACCTCGATCTGTGGCACGCCGCGAAGCTCGGGTGGGATGCCCTGGAGGTCGAACCGGCCCAGCAGATTGTTGTCCTTGGTCATGGCCCGCTGGCCCTCGTAGACTTGGATTGTGACGGACTCCTGGCGGTCCTGGTAGGTGGTGAAGGTCTGGGTCTTTCGGACGGGCAGCGCGGTGTTGCGGTCGATGATGCTGGTCATCACGCCTCCGACGGTCTCTATGCCCAGCGTGAGCGGCGTGGCGTTGATGGTCACGAATTCCTTGAGCTCTTCATAGTCCTGGTTGCTGATGATGGCGGCCTGGACTGCGGCTCCGTAGGCCACAGCTTCGTCAGGGTTGATACCGCGGTTGGGCTCCTTTCCGCCGAAGTAGGCCTTGATGAGCTCTTGCACCTTGGGGATGCGTGTCGACCCGCCCACGAGCAGGATCTCGTCGATGGCCGTCTTCTCGAGGCCCGACTGCTGGATCACGTCTTGAACTGGCTTGAGCGTCTTCTTGAAGAGGTCCTGGTTGAGATCCTCGAACTTGGCGCGAGTGAGCCGTTCCCTGAGGTCGTGGCCGCCGAAGAAGTTCTCGATCTCGATCACGGTCTCCTTGAGAGAGGAGAGCGATCGCTTGGCGCTCTCGGCCTCCCGCCGCAACTTCTGGATTGCCCGCTTGTCGCCGCTGGCGTCCATCCCGGTCTTCTTCTTGAACTGCTGGAGCATGAACTGCATCACGCGCTGGTCGAAGTCCTCTCCGCCCAGGTGAGTGTCACCGCTCGTTGCAACCACTTCGAACACACCACCATCGATCTGACCATCAATTCGCCAGGTTAGGTTACACGGGTCTTCTTTTAGAGAGGGGGTAGGGAGTGAGTACTTCGAGGAGTGAAACGTCGAAGGTGCCGCCGCCCAGATCGTAGACCAGAACCGTCTTCTCACCCTTGATCTCATTGAGCCCATAGGCGATGGCCGCGGCGGTGGGCTCGTTGAGGACGCGCACCACGTTCAGGCCGGCGATGGCCCCGGCGTCCCTGGTGGCCCGGCGCTGCGCGTCTCCGAAGTACGCCGGTACCGTGATGACAGCGTTCTTGACTGGTTGGCCCAGGTAGGCCTCGGCGATCTCCTTCATCTTGCCCAGGACCATGGCCGACAGCTCCTCTGGCGCGAACTCCATGGCCTCGCGCTTGAACTCAACCCCGATGTAGGGCACACCGTCCCTGTTGATGACCTTGTACGGCAGAAGCTTGGCGTCGGCCTGGACCTCCTTGTCGGCGAACTTGCGCCCGATGAGACGCTTGATGTCGAACACAGTGTTCTCGGGGTTGAGGGTGGCTTGATGCTTGGCCGCGTCGCCCACGAGGCGCTCGGTGTCGGTGAAGGCCACGTAGGAGGGGGTGATGCGGTGGCCCTGATCGTTGGCGATGATATCCACCCGCCCGTTCTTCCAGACGCCCACGACCGAGTAGGTGGTGCCCAGATCTATGCCGATGATGGGACCGTCCAAGAGCTCCGCTTGGGCCATCAGCGCTGCTACCGTCCACAAGAGAATCGCCGCCACCAAGTGTTTCATGAAGAGGAAAGGTTGGCCGTGTGCGTAGGGGAGACTGTTGGTCTTTTGGTTTGGTTTGGTTTGTCCCTCCCTTTCTGGCCGCCAAAGGGCGAAACGTGGTCTGTCGCCATTGGACCAGCGCCATGGGAGGAGGTACGCTATTGGTCCACCACGATGCCTGACGTTGCACGACCGCAGGGGGGGTGAGGGTTTTGTCTGGTGCGGAGGTCGCAGTGCCACGAGCGGGTGTGTCGACATCACCTTAATTGTTGATTGTTGTGCAATTGCGATTGGTCGATCCACGTTGAGCTTTCCTCCGCACTTCTTCTGTCCGGAGCGAGCGCGTTAGCCAAGCAGAAGATGAAGCGTGAGACCCTGTGCCTTGCCGCGCTGTTGTTGTGCCTTGCCGCGCTGCTTGTTTGCGCGTCGGCCGCGCCCAAGTTCAGCGTGCGCCGCCTCAATGGCGGTCGCCCCATTCTCACCGAGAAGGACTCCGTGTGGCTCTACAACTACAACACTGCCTACATGCCCGTACTCTTCCTGCCCTCTTTCAACATGATTAATACTGTTGCGAATCATTGACGGTGACCCTGGACTCTTTACCTAAATATTAATATGAATATAAAGCAATATTAAATAATTTCTATTGTTTTAGTTTCTAAAAAGAAATCAAAACTAATACCACTCGTGGGCGCAGTACTTTGATGCCAACGGCTTCGAGAAGGCATGCCTAGCGGTGCGCGTGCAGAACCTGACGGCGAACGCCAAGTCCATCTACGACGTGGGTCCCTCGTCGATCGCTTTCGCGTTCTCCGACACCGGCGGCCTCAGCTTCAAGCCGATTGGTGCCTCCAGTACGCTTCTCTCTCTTCACTCTAACCCCCTTTTCCGTGGCTTTCTGTGACCGTTGTGTGCGTCGTGGTGCGCCGTAGACACGATCATTGCGCCTGGCCCCAGCTCGGAGCTGGGCTGTGAGGACCCGCGTGTCGTGTACGACTGGAAGACCAAGACCTACTACATGTTTTACACTGCGGTGACCAACGGCACGATGCCCTCGGACCTCGGAGACGTCAAGGCCATGCTCTCCCTGGCCGTCAACTCTGGCAATCCGTACTCACGCCTTCGCTTTTCGCCCTTCGCTTTTCGCGTTCGTTCTTTCTCCCTGACCCATTCGATTGCCGCCACAGCGCTGCGCGTGGCGACTGGAAGCAGCTGGGCTACGTGTTCCCCGACCTGAAGTGGTCGAAGAGCGGTACGAGTGCACTCCACGCACGGTCAGCCCATTCGCGCCTTACCATTGTGATGTTTTGTAACCACCACACTAGGCGCGCTGCTGCTGAGCGACCAGGTGTTCCACAAGGAGCACTACCTCTTCTGGGGCGACTCCGACATCTGCATCGCCACCACCGAAAACCTCATCCACTACACCAACACCGTACGACAACCTCTCTCTCTCTCGGCCATCTTCTTTACCGTTCAATGTGTTGAATGTCGCTCACACAAACAATTTCGCCCGCCGGTCCTTACAGGGCAAGTGCCTTCTCAAGACCCGCTCGGACAAGTTCGACAGCCAGCTGGTGGAGAGCGGCCCGGAGCCCTTGCGCCTCTCGGACGGCAACTACCTGTTCCTCTACAACTCGGCCAGGAAGTACACGTTTCCTCTTGGTGGCTGGCGGGTCGTTGCTCGTTTTGCTCACACCCGGTGTGCCTCGCGATCAGGGCCAATATCGCCAACCCGAAGCCCGGCTGGGATTTGGAGTACAACCTGGGTTGGGCCATTCTCGACAAGCGTGATCCCACCAACGTTCTGTTCAGAAGGTACCCAACGCAGCTTCACAATAGAAGAATTCTCTACATTACTATTGGCCCTGAGGTGTAATGACGCTCACCACCGTCATCCCGCGCTATCGACAGCGAGGAGCCCGTGCTCTCGCCGGAGCTCGATTGGGAAAAGTGCGACAAGAACCCCGAGGGGCTCACTCCCAACGTTGTCTTTGTCGAGGGTACCCGCCACCCGTTACCGTTGTTGTGGTTTGATCGCACACCATGGTGCTCATCCCCTCCCCATCTGGCAGGCTGGAAGAAGCTGGCGGAAGACTCCTTCCTCGTGTGGTACCAGGGCTGTGACTCCCGCATCGGCATCTTCCACCTCTCGGTCCAGGTCTGATCGTAGACCACATGTGTGGCTCACGCAGGGAACGACCATCATTTTCCACATATCGGAGCACACACCATTCTTTGCGTGATGTCATCGCTCTCTTCTCCCTCGATGGGGCGGTCGTGTCCACGGAACGAAAGCACCAAGGTGCCCCACTGGCGGTCAACACGACAAAGGCGACGCCGATGATGACCGCCACCGTGCGCGAAACGCAAGGCGAGACAAATTTGGCGTCGAAAAATGCAAATAATTAGGAATCTTTTAGGGGGCGGTCGAGGTTGCGAGATTGCGACCCAGGCCGCGCGACATTACCGACCGAGTGTACAAAAACAACAACTCAAGGATGCTGCGTCGAGTTGCAGTCCGGTCGGGCCTCGCCCCAGTGACAGAGAATGTTGCGGCTCCCGCCGCGATGGCCCTCGCTAGCAGGAGGGATTACACTACGGAGCGGTCCTACGGCAACCTGAAGGATTCGGATCGCATCTTTACCAATTTGTATGGAGAGCATGACATCTTCATCAAGGGTGCCCTGGCGAGGGTACCGAGCGCTTCACACGATTGTTATTTGCACCCCCCCCCGAATTGGAGATTAATGGTGCGGCGTGTGTAGGGTGATTGGTACAAGACGAAGGAGCTGCTTCGCAAGGGCGAGGACTGGATCATTCAGGAGATCAAGAACTCGGGTTTGCGTGGACGGGGTGGCGCCGGCTTCCCCTCGGGCCTCAAGTGGTCCTTCATGCCCAAGGTCTCCGACGGCAGGTACAATCCGCATTCCCCCCCCTATCAAATCCCCTCTTCGTCCCGAGATTGCAGCCTCCACGCTGCTGTGCATCTTCGCCCATATATCTGCAAATGATTCGTAATTCGCTCGTAGTGGCTCATCATCGATTGTTCTGTACTTGTTCACCTTGCAAGGCCATCATACCTGGTCATCAACGCTGATGAGGGTGAGCCCGGTACCTGCAAAGATCGCGAGATCATGCGCCACGACCCCCACAAGCTTGTGGAGGGATGCCTCCTTGCCGGCTTCTCCATGAAGGCCAAGGCCGGTGCGTCTCTCTCTTTCTCTCTCTCTCTCTTGCTTTCTTCTTCACTCGCCTTTGCTGCCTGTCCCGCTCTTCCTCACCTCCACCTTCGCCTTCGCCTTCATCTCTCCCCCATCGTCTTTTGTGCACCCCTAGCCTACATCTACGTGCGCGGCGAGTTCGTGTACGAGATCAACAACCTGCAGAGGGCCATCGACGAGGCCTATGAGGGTATAAGGCCCACCCCCACGCTCCCTCCTCCACCATCATCAGTGCAGTCACTTACGCCCCATTCTTCTTCTTCTCCTCTTAGCCGGCTTCCTCGGCAAGAACGCCTGCGGCAGCGGGTTCGATTTTGACGTCTACGTGCACAGGGGTACCGTCCCCCGCACACGCCTGCCCTATAGAGCGAGCGCACAGTTTGACGCTGTGCCCCCTCTTTCGTGCGTGCTTTAAGGTGCTGGTGCCTACATCTGCGGTGAGGAGACGTCGCTCATTGAGAGCCTCGAGGGCAAGCCCGGCAAGCCCAGGCTGAAGCCCCCGTTCCCCGCCAACGTTGGCGTCTTCGGTTGCCCCACCACCGTACGACGCCCTACCCCCCCCGGCCCCGGTCCCGGCCCTTCGTGATTGAGCTGATGACTGATGACTGATGACGCGAACGCGCACCACCACCATCACCACCACCAGGTGACCAACGTGGAGACCGTGGCTGTCGCCCCCACCATTCTGAGGCGCGGCGCCGAGTGGTTCGCCAGCTTCGGCCGACCCAAGAACTCGGGCACCAAGCTCTTCTGTATTTCTGGCCACGTCAACAACCCCATCACCGTCGAGGGTGCGTTCTTCTTCCTCCTCCTCCTCCTTCTTGGGCTCAACGGGCCACAGTCTGACCTTCTTCCCTTCGCCCCGCGCAGAGGAGATGTCGATCCCGCTCAAGGAGCTGATCGAGCGCCACGCCGGCGGCGTGAGGGGTGGCTGGGACAACCTGAAGGCCATCATCCCCGGTGGTTCGTCCGTGCCGCTGCTCCCCAAGAGCATCTGCGACAATGTCCTGTACGTGCCCGCGCCAAATATGTGGCCGCTGTCGCGTTCGCAGCTCACGCGATGATCGTTGTTGGCCCGCGTGCAGCATGGACTTTGATGCGCTGAGGGACGTCACGTCGGGTCTCGGTACCGCGGCCGTGATCGTGATGGACAAGTCCACCGACGTCATTGCCGCCATCGCTCGCCTCTCCAAGTTCTACAGGTGCGCGCCTCCCTCGTCTTCCCAGGCGCCTTTGCTTGCGCGCGCTCTCTGTCACTCTCTATCGGGCCGTCCAATGATGCCTATTCAGTATCACTTGTTGACCACCATGACATGAACCTATCACCAACTGAGGACCCACGCCGCAAGGCCAAGCGCCACTCCAGCTCTCCAGCGTTTCGTCGCTCCGGACGGACCCTAACCATCGTTTCTGTGTTCCCCTCCCCCCCCCCCACCGCACGCGACAGAAACGAGTCGTGCGGTCAGTGCACGCCTTGCCGCGAGGGTTCGCCCTGGCTGTGGAACGTGATGGAGCGCATGGTGACGGGCGACGCCAAGATCGACGAAATTGACATGCTCTACGAGCTCTCCACCCAGGTGACCACTCGAGCTCCACTGCACCACCACCACCACCACTTCAGTTGAAGACCCCGGAGGAGCCGGGCGCTGACGCATCGGGCTCTCTGGGCTGTGTGTGTTGTCGCTTGCGCAGATCGAGGGTCACACCATCTGCGCCTTGGGCGACGCTGCGGCTTGGCCCGTGCAGGGTGTCATCAGGCACTTCCGTGGCGAGATGGAGCAGAGGTACGCGCGCCATTCCCCGCTCACACCGGTGTGGCCGATGTGTCCATCCACGCGCGACCATGACGCTGACGTTGGTAATGGTGGTGGTGGTGGCGATGGTGGTGGTGGTCCGTCGTCGTCAAAACAGGATTCACGACTACAATAGCAAGCACGGTCAGGCCATCGGGTCGGCCACCGTCGACGAGTACGCCAGCAGGCAGCTCCACTTGGCCAAGCAGGCTCCCCTCACCTTCGTGCAGTAAATAATCGAGCATGCGTGCCCCGTCCCCCTACAACCCCACTTGAATTCCTCTCCCCTCTCTCTTCCACCGCGTGCGCGCGTGTGTCCACAACTTTTTCCTCTCTTTCAACATCATCATCTTGTGGGTGTTGATGTAGTCCCCCCCCCAAGCTCAAGTTTTTGAAAGGGGAGCAAGTAGGGCCAGGGCATCTTCATGTTCGCTTTAGAGAGCGCCAAGAGCTGCGCCGAGATGCTACACTGGCCCCGTGGGCGCCCGTCCGGGGGGGGGGTAACAGGCCGCCTGCGCCTAGTGGGTGGAGGGGGCAGTGGAGGCGGCGGGCTTGTCGTCGTCACAGGGGAAGGTGGGTCCGAAGACCTTCTGGAAGCACGGGCAGCAAGCGTCGGCACCGTCGCCGATGCAGGTCAGGCAGGGGGAGGGATCAGCGTCGAAGTTCTGGCAGGCGTCCTTGCAGTCGGCCAGCTTGGCGGCGCACCTGAGAGCGAGCCCGAGGGTGCAAGTGTCGCTGTAGACACCGTAATGTGGGGGGGGGGGGTTCTTGTTAGAGGGGGTCTCCTCAAACGAGAAAGAGAGAGAGAGAGAGAGAGTACCTCTTCATCCTCTTGGCGAGCATAGCGGCCCCATGAAGGGTCTTGGGCGTGCGGGTGGTTCTGGGGTAATCATCGATCATCAGCTCGAGAGAGATCAAGAAGTATGGTGATGGGTAGAGAAGAGGGACAGAGGCACGTACTGGAGGGGGGCCGCAAGGCACACAGCGACGAGGCAGGCCAGAACAAGGAGAATAGCGGTGGTCTTCATCGTTGGTTTCTTCTGTTTTGTGATCGAGGTGGTCCTCCTCGAGCGCGGGCTCCCCCCTTCGCACGTCCCCCGCACCTTATTTGGCGCTTGCCTACCCAAAGGGCGAAAGCGCCTCCTTAAAACACACCTCGATTGCAGACAAGCCTCATTGGCAATGGCCACTTTAATCTGTGACACACCTCACTCAACTGAGGTGTTGCCTTGTTGGGTTGCGCATGGTGGTGGTCCGTAGTAAGCTGTCAAAGTTGGCTTCCCAGTGCCAGGGGAGAGAGCCCGAAAAACAATGCGCACAACTTCGGGTTCTCTGCACGAAATTTCGGGCTTGTCCAGGTCACATTTTGCTGGTGGGGTACAAAAGAAACGTTTCATCTTTGTCTCGCACAAACCACACTTCAACCACACTACCACTACTACTACTACAAGATGTCGAGGCCCGGAGGACTTGGAAACGCGCGCCCTGCTGATGATGAGGTCAACCTGCTCGTTGCGGGCGTGAAGGCCGATCTCGAAAACAAGGCTGGCCGAACCTTCGCTGACCTCAAGCCTGTCTCGTACGCCACTCAGGTAGGAAGCTCCTCACCCTCTCTTCTTGTTCAGTCGCGTCAGATGCGCCAGTGAACGATCGCTAAAAGATGAACTCTACACTCGTAGGTGGTCGCTGGCATCAACTACTTCGTCAAGATCGCTGTGGCGGAAGGCGAGTACATCCACGCCCGCATCTACCGCGATCTCCAGAGGAACGTGAGCGTGCACTCGGTGCAGACCGGCAAGTCGGAGACTGATGAGCTCGAGTACTTCTAGGAAGTCCCCTTCATCTACAGCGAGCGCGACATGTTGCCCGAGGCAGTCGCTGGATTTTGTCCCATTCATTCATTTTACATTCCATTCATTCATTATACATACATTCCTCATTACGAACCAACCCTCCCTCTTACTGGTTTTTATTACACTAAATCTTGATAGAAGGAGAAGAGCAAAGGCCGTAGAAGAGAGAATCGAGGATGAAAGCAAAGCAAAGATGAATCAAAAGGGAAGGCTGCGGCGTCGCATGAAAAGATGGCCGTGTGTGGTGCTTCTACATCTTCACTTCTGGACCACGACCCTGGGAAGGGTGACGTCCGGCGGGCACTGCGAGAAGGGCGGCTCGATGAGGAGGCCTTGCTCGTAGATGACCCTGATGATCCCGTCCTTCTCGTTCTTGGCCTCAGCCAGCTTGAGCACTCCCTCGCCGTGTCTCCGGTCGTCCTTCCACTCGCCCGTGTAGGTCATGCCGTTCGTGTACGTGAACGTTCCCTGCCCGTTACGCTGTTGTCGTGTGTCGTGTCGTGTTGTGGCGCGGGCGGGTGACGTGTGTTAGTGCCTCAAAACGAAAAAAAAAACCGCACACGCACGCAGGGAGCAAGAGGGCGAGCGTACCATGTCGTTGACCCAGTCGCCGTTGTAGACGCCGGTGGCATCGGTGAGGATGCCCTTGCCCTCGCGCACGTCGTTGACCCAGTCGCCCACGTACTTGGTGCTCTCGTCCGGAGTGGTGAACACACCCTGGCACCAGCTCAACCATCAGCCACCAACGATCGTGTGTGTCGTGTTGTGTGTGTGTGTGTGTGTGTGTCACGACGACAGAGGCTTGAATGGAAGCCTTGTGCGGGGCGGGGCGGGGGATCAAGCACCTTGCCGTGTCTCCTGTCCCTCTGCCAGTTGCCCGAGTACTTGGAACCGTTGGCGTAGGTCATGACGCCCGACCCCTCCTTGCGGCCTTTGACCCACTTGCCGTCGTAGCGCGCGCCATCCGTGTCGATCCACGTGCCCTTGCCAAACCGCTACGCGCACGCGTGCGACAGAACGACACGCACACGCACACAGTGAGCAGGGTGTGCTACGACGACGACAACGGCGGCGGTGGCGGGGTGAGGATGGGGGGTGCGTACCAGATCGGAATGCCACTCGCCATCGTAGGTCTCTCCGTTGTCGCCGTCCCACTCGCCCTTGCCCTCCTTTCGGTCCTCGGCCCACTGGCCAATGTAGGTGCCCTCAGCCGTGTCCAGCGTGCCTGTGGCCACGAAATGGTCAGCCCAGCACCAAGCGTGTCGTGTCGTGTGTCATGCGTGTTGTGCGTGTGTCGAGGTGCGGTACCTTGACCGTAAAGTCGACCGCCTCTGAGTTCGCCCTCGTATTTGAACCCGGGCTTGATGTACACTCCAGTTCCCTCCATCACGTCGTCCTTCCAATCGCCGTCGTACTTGACCTTCTTGTCCAGCGACGTGAACTGGCCCTTGCCCTCCCGGAAGTCGTTCACCCAGCCGCCGGTGTAGACATCGCCGTTCGTGTACGTCATCTTTCCCTGGCCGTTCTTCCGGCCCATGCTCCATTCACCTGGTGGTGGTCGCGGTGGTCGCGGTCGCGGTGAGCACAGCCCGCGAAGCCGGTCGCACCACCGCACGCAACGGGGGAAAGATTGGGCGGAGGGGGACTTT
>CDFJ01217792.1:0-18360 GCA_000826505.1 Acanthamoeba pearcei
TCCAGAACGCCTACCTCGGCGGCCGTCACGTGGCCGCCACCTCCGAAGATATCTACGGCACCAGCGGGCGAGGCCTCGACTTTGTGGCGATCGCCGGCGCGTACGGCGTGACGGCACACCGCATCTCGTCGCTCGACCAGATGCTGCCGGAGCTGGTTACCACCCCCGGCCTTGCCGTGTACGACGTCATCGTGCACGAGCTGCATACCATTCAGCCCAAGACCGACTTTGGCAACTCGCTCGAGAACATGTGGCCCTTCCTTGACTCAGCAACCGACATGGTTGTGCCTCCGCCGCCCCAGATACAGGTCAAAGGCTGGGTCAAAGTGTGAACCAGCGACCACTCCGCATCCACGCTGACGATGATTAGTGACCCTTAAAGTCCCTAATTACCCTGGGAGATTTGGCGAGCCAAACCAAGGCGTAAGAAATGAAAGGAAAAAACAGGACGGGAAAATGGAGGGAAATAAATGGTTTCCAAATATTCTGCTAATGTGGTGGGCGCTGCACAACACTGATGTGGCACGCCAGAGCGGAGTCTCAGGAACTCAGGGTTATGTGGTGACAGTTCACTTTTCCAACATTGTCTTCTTTTCTTCTTGCTTGGTTCATACCTCACCTCAATCACAGTGCCAAACCTAGGTTTAGTGGTCTCATGGTTGACAACCATCACATATGGTGACAACAGACACTGTGGTTGGGCTGGGCTCTGTCCCTAGCAAGGGAGAGGGCAGGGATAAGTGGACAGAGGTGAAGGAAGCCTTGGTGCAGATGTTGGCCTTGATCACACATCTCACAAAGGAGGTGGGAGTTCTCAAGGCAGGCAAGAGTAAATCAGTGGGGTTCTTGCTCCCTTTGACATTGATTGGTGATAAGGGGAAGCTGAAAGAGGCATTGAGTGATGGGGAGGGGGACAACAACAACCTGGAGATGTCAGTGGCCCCAGGCAACAAATTCCATCTTGGGAGAAGGGGGTGGGCTACCCAAGCCTGTCTTCACATCAGGAGTGGTGACAGTGGGGGACTCCACCTCTTCATCATCATCATTGTCAAGCAGCACCAAGAGCAACATGGGAACATGTGTGGTGGCCACCACATACCCAGCATCATGGAGCACATATCTAACACCAGTGGGAGCCAAGGTGGGCATTGGTGTCAAGGGCAGGCCCAAGAGTGGGCTAACCACACATGCAAAGGTACCCATTTGGCTGGTGCCTTCCTTCACAGGTGCAGAAGGTGAGGACATTCACCTCTGGATTGAGAAGGTGAAACTCCAAGGGGCACAATCAGGGTGGGACACAGCAACCCTGCTCACACAAGTGTCAGCAGCGCTGGAGGGGGTGGTGGCCCTGTGGTTACACACCACCAGTCCTGAGGTGATGTTTGAGTTCAACCAATTTGAAGCAGCACTGACAAAGGCATTCACCCCCTTCACATGCATCAAGCTGTTCAAGGAATACTGGCCTGTGCTCAGGCCAGGGGCAAGAATGTCAGGCTGTTCTACTTCCACCTGCTGCTGATCCAAAAGTGAGCAGGCCTTGCCAACATCAACCTGCTGGCATCCCAGTTCCACAAGGGGCTAAGGACAGACATCTGGAAGGGCATTGACCTGCTGCCCAGCAGCATGCCACTGGTGGACTTGTTAGAACAGGCAGTGGAGGTCAAGTCATGTCTACACTCCTCACCAACATGGGCGACACTGGTGGCAGCAGTGGCCACAAGCAAGGAGAATGACAAGGGGCCCTGTGGCAAGACTGGTGGCATGGTGGCCAAGCTGCATGACAGCATTCACAAGCTGGTCGTGTGGATGAGGGAGCAAGGGGGTGATACCCAGAGGCAGTGTTGTTGGGTGCCTGGCGCTGCCCTGCAATGTTTCCACTGCCATCAGGTGGGCCACTTCACTCATGAGTGCGAGGCCCCACGCCCAGTGGCCAAGAGTGACACCAGCACCAGTGGTGGTGCACTGGACCAAGAGGGAGCTGGCTACAAGGGCAAGTCCTCAAACTGAGGGCTGGGGTGGGTGTGACCAGGTCACCGCCCTGGCCAGAGATGGGGGACCTGGAGAAGGAGGTGGGAGCATGCAGTGGGCATGTGGGAGGGGGTGCGCAACAAGGGCGGTCATGACACAGGTGGAGCAGATGGGGTGCAAGAAGGTGTGCCCAGAACAGAAGGCAGACAGAGGGCAACCATGGTGGGTGGTGGCCAGACAGGTGGAGGAGATGGGTGACTGGAGCGGTTCAGAGGGCATCAGCAATAGGCCCAAGGAGGGAAGGGCCACCAGCATGACCATGCAAGGACACACAACACAACCAATGCCAGGGCACCCTGTGTGCCAGCAGTGGTGAGTGGCAAGGCTAAGGAAGCGAAGGGTGTCTGTACAGACAGTGTATCCACAGAGCCAATGTGCACCCCTGCCATGAGTGCCATGGGGACAATGGATATGGTAATGGCTATGGATGCACATGGCTGGTTCATGCCAATGACCATACACAGAGATCAGTGGGGTGTGTGTGTGCCCCCTGGTCAACACTGGCATGGGGGTGTCTCTGATCCACACAATGACCCTTGAGTGGCTACAGGCACACAGTGTCAAGTGTGTCATGCATCAGCACCAGTGTGCACAGATCATGGGCATGAACAGTGATGAGGTTGCAACACTTGGATTCATACAACTCCTGGTGACTCTGGGCACCATCACCCAAGTGATAGAGTTTCATGTGGTGCTGGCCTGCCCAGTGTCAGTCTTGCTAGGAACAGGCGTGCTGCACAAGTTCAGAGTGGGGATTCAGTTCAAGGAGCATGTTCTGGTGCTGCCCAATGGGCAAGGTGCCATTCCTTGTTACCACAGATGCCTCCATGTGCTATGGAGTGTTTGTGGCAGAGGAGCTGATGCTTGACCCCTGGTCTATCATGAGGGTGCATGTGCGTGTCACAGAGGGTCCAGTGGCATGGGAAGGCAAGTGTGTCAGCCTGCTGGTAGAACACACAGAGCTTGGACATGGGCTCAAGACCACACGTGTGGCTCACACGCTGGCCAACATGTGGCATGACAAGGAAGGCCAATGCTGGACCATGACCAATGTGGCGAATTTCTCCATGAGGCCCATCAAGCTCACCACGGGCACCCCACTGGCAGAGGCTGAGTGAGTCAAGGAGGACTGGGTGTGCTCAGTCATTGAGCCTGGTCCAGAGTTGATGGAAGGCAGTCCTGAAGCGGGTGTAGTCGCGCTGAAGAACTAGAGCAGGGCGTGGAGGTAGTAGGCGCACCAGCGATGGTACTTGACCACCCTCTCAACGGGCACGCCCACCAGGCCACCACCAGCATCGTGATGATGCCCGTCGCTATCCCAAAGTTCGAGCCCATGCCGCCCGCACCTGCACAGCAAGGCCAGCACCGCACACACGAAGGAGTGTCAGCCGTCAGTGGATGGAGCAAAGGGCGAAGACGAAGACGATGGTGACGGCGAGGAGGAGGAGGAGGAGGAGAGGAAGAGTACCGCCGAAGACCGCGGCAAAGAAGAGGACCTTGAGGAGGATGACGTTGATGGCCCGCAGCCACTGCCAAAACGATAGACGAAAAAAAGACGCCCAATGCCGCTTTAGCAAACTCTCCCGTCCGCCTCTCTTCATCCCGCCCTCGTCCTTGTGCCGCTCGTCCTCGTGCCGCTCGCCTTCTTCCGCTCGCGCTCGTCTTCGTGCCGCCCGTCGTCGCGCCGCTCGTCCTCGTGCCGCTCGTCCCAGTGCCGCTCGGCCTTGTCCCACTTGTCCCAGTGCCGCTCGTCTTATCCGCGCGCGGATCAGCCGGCAACAGACCGTCCATGTGAGCGCAGAACAGGTGGATCAAGATCTGCGCAGAAAGAGAAGGGGGAACGGACAGCAGGGACAAGGAGATGGGCCTGTGCTCCTCCAACTGCTGCCCTTGGATTGTCGACAGCCGCCGCATCAGCCTGGGTGAATCGCTGGGCCAGGGCAACGACGGGCGGGGCAACAGGGGCACCGACAACGGCAAGCCCGTCGCTGTCAGCCGCCTCTACAACTCACGTATGGACGACCGGGGGATGCTCATGCTGTGCCGTGAGGCCGCCATCCTTTCCGATCTGGTGCACCCCAACATCGTGCAACTCATCGGACTCTCGCTCTGCGAAGGCAACCTGCTCCTAGTCACGGAACTCGTGGAGGGGAAGCTTGCACTACGTCCTCGCCAACAGGTCCCTCAAGCTGTACTGGCCGAAGCGCCTGTCCATGCCCCCCGGGACGCCGCTCTGGGCATCAACTACCTCCACTCCCTCGGGGTGATCCACTGCGACCTCAAGTCCCACAACCTGCTCGTTGACGAGAACTGAGGCGTCAAGGTGGGCGACTTTGGGTTCGCCACGGCCAAGCAGGACAATGCCACCATGACCCGCTGCGGTACGCCCTCGTGGACGGCGCCGGAGATCTCGTCTACGCCGCCCGGAGGGACCAGTTACGACGAGTCGGTCGACGTGTACTCGTTCGGTATCGTCACGTGGGAAGTGCTCACCAGGCGCCCCTCGATGGACGAGATCATGGCTGTAACAAAATCGATTCATACAACCGATACCAAAATAGTAAAGCGTTTAGTATGCCGCGCAGCAATGGCGCCAGCTTGGCGGGAAGCTGCACATACCTGGTGCAGCATACTCGACGCAGCGTATCGTACGGTGATCCGATCGGCCAGTGGGATGAATGTTTGATCATGCCCTTTTCGTTCTTTGAGCATAAGGAGAGCGCGTGTTCGACAGAGCTTGCCACAATGGCGGTGCCGAGGGTCATGTGGCGGGGCAGCCGGCCGTCGCGAGTGAGGGCGATGAGTCGTTTGCCGAGAGCGCGACTGGCAAACAATCGATTGGCATTCGGACCGACGATGAAGGAGCACTCGATGGCCATCCAATATAGCAACGCGACCTCAGTCGTTCGTCCTTGAAACTGCGGTGCAGCTCGCCCCCACTGATCTGGGCAACGCCGTCCTTGTCCACACACGCGACCAACGTGGATTCCTATTGGGTGGCTCGGCTTCATTGCTTACGGGTGCAAAATGGTGAACTGCGGGGAATAGCCCATCAAAACAAAGTCTAAGGTGCATGCGTCATCCAGCGTCATTTACGCCCGATGGCGAGCCGCGGGGGAGGTTCCGATGGCGTGCGTGCGATCTGCCCCTTCATACCGTCGACGTGATTCTTGTAGATGTGGGCGACTGCCGCATCCGATGGACGTCCATGTGATCGCTTGATCCAACAACGACCTGATGCTCCGCAGCGATGCCAGGACGGTCAAACAACTGAATCTGATGCTGCACAGCCTGGCCACCCCACGGGAGGAACACTGCAAGAGGAAGGTTCCTGGCGCTTGGCAAGGGAACCAGCACATCAGGCAATTGCGCAAGAGCTCACAGCAGAGCGCAAGCCACAGATTTGCTTCCCCGATTGCAGCGCTTCCTGTAAGCATTTCCAATGGAAGGGTCAAAGAAATGGCACGTAGGAATCTCGTACAGTTTGTGCGACAGCCTCTCAATCCTCGCTCGCTCAGGTGGAGCAGCATTTTCGTCACTGATTGAAGTTTGGATGATCACTCCCATTCTGGGCCTCGTGGAGAATGGAATTTGGCTCTCTGCACTCGGAGAAGGTCACTCTCATCTGGGCCAGATACAGTGTTGCGCTGCAGCACCAACTACCTACATCTCTCTGGCGCATTGCTGGATTGGTCATGGCGCTTAAAAACTGGTATCTATAAACTGTACATACGATGGCAACTCAAAGACGATCACCCACAGCAAGTGGCCCAAGTTTGTGTTGAGCCAAAGGTTGTATTGCACTGAGCCTCCTTTGTGGGCCAACTATTGGTGGTGAGTTGTGGAACCAGATTGCTGAGGCGATCAACAATGTTGCCGACCAGGACCCAATGGAGCATGACCGCCTCTGCGCCTTTTTCATGCTTGGTCGCAACCTCATCACCAAGGAGCTGGGAGTGGATGGACAGCATCTGGCCACCTGCGACGCCGTCCTCTTGCTCATTGAGACCAGGTTGGTCACACCGCCAACTATGTTGGTCGCAGGTCGCAAAAGGATAAGAAAGGGAAATTGTTTTTCTTTTTGGTCACTGGGCGCAGGCGCAGCCTTTGCATTCGCAGTCGCGTTCGGTTTCCGAGGGCCCTCGGAAAAGATAGGAAATGTGTTTTCCTTTAGCAGGAGGAAAATAAATCTCATGCTCCGGGAAGAAGGCCAGGAGTTGCACGTGAGCGCGGTTTGCAGTGCTGACCTGTAATTCGGCGAAGCACTACTTCCCTATTTTCGTTCACGCACAGGACTGCGGTTGTTGTTGTTGTTCTTCTCCTTCTTCTTCCGATTTCCAGTCCATTCGAGAATCTTCACGATGCAGGCCCCACGACAGCCCAGACCGGCCAAATTGATGGTCCGATACACGGATGCCAAGAAGCACCGGCGCGAGTTTACGCTCCACGAACTGCCCGAGACTCCCTTAACCGAGATTGGTGAGCGGGTGGCCAAGGTTTGCGAGACCAATGCGTCAGCTATTCGGCTTTCACTCCTCGGTCGGCCTTTGGCCTCCCTGGAGCTTACCCTTGGCGAAGAGGCCCTTGGCGAAGAGGCTCGCCAATGTCGCGAGGAGTTCTGCAGCCAGACATGTGGGGCGTTGTCCCGTCGAGCAGGTGGGATTGGGTCGGCCTCCGCGCTGCCATCGCACGCGACGGCATGAGGAACTCCCTGCTGACGGCCCCCATGCCCACGGCGTCCACCTCGCAGATACTGGGCAACGTCGAGAGCATCGAACCGTACACGAGCAACATCTACACGCGACGGGTCAGCGCTGGCGACTTTGTCCAGATCAACCTCCACCTCGTGAGGGAGCTTCGTTCGCTGGGACTGTGGTTGGCTGAACTCAACTACCGCATCGTCGGCGCGCGAGGTTCGGTCCAGACCTTCGACGAGCTGCCTGCCGACGTCAAGCTGAGATACAAGACCGTGTGGGAGATCTCGCAACGTGTGCTCATTGACATGGCGGAGGATCGCGCGCCCTACATCGACCAGAGCCAGTTCCTCAACCTGTACATGGCGCAACCGACGACAGCCAGACTGTCCTCGATGGCCTTCTACGCATAGCGCAAGGGGCTCAAGACCGGGTGTTACTACCTCCGCAGCATGGCCCCACAGCACAGGCCGACGGCGTCACGGTTGAACGCCGTGCGATCATCGAGTCCGTGCCCCCGGCCTTGACGTGCTCTCTCCTCTCGCCCGGCTGTGACAGCTGTGGTTCGTGAGACTACGCAGGAAGGCTCGATTTTTTTTCAGATCAGCATGACTCAGGCAGGCCATGCGCCACGCAGAATTGCCTAAGACTTTGCAGTCACCTTCCATGGCTCCTGGAGCTCCTACTTGGCCCTCCTCCACGTGAGCCAACGCAACAGTTCCCACGAGAGGCCACGAGGGAGGGAAAGGTTTTGCAATTATTAATTAATAATTAATTGTTGTGCGGAACTGTTGTCCAGTTTCTCTTTCTTTTTCTTTTTTTTTCTTTCCCGAGGGGGGGTATTCGTAATTCCTCGGTCGCCTCTGGTCCACAGCACAACAACCACCATCACGCGCATGGAGGAGGCGGGCAAGCTGAAAGAGGCACGCGAGGCCATCACAGTGCCCGTGCCCCTGCCCGTGAGCTACTGGCTTTTCTTCAAGCGTGCTCTACTCGAGCGTCCCCAAGTGCGTGCACTGTTTGCCTCTGCCTCCCCGCCGCTCGACCCCTCGAGTTTTCGGGCTCTCGTGAAGAAGGAGGCAAACCCGGCCAAGTGGGGTCCCTCCTTCTGTCGCAAGGGACGTGGCAGGTCCGAGAGCACCGTGCGGCGCATGACCAGCGACATGCTGGCCGTCGCGTGGCGGTACTACGAAGCCCTCCTCCACCCGGACAGCCCAATATACGTCGCCGAGAGCAAGCAGCATGCCAGCGGTCTGGGCTTGTTTTCCCGATGCACGTCCAGGGCGGCAGTCGGCAGCATCCTTCACCCCGCTCAGCTCTTTGGCATCTGCTTCGGAGTCACCGAGGAGCACTTTAGCGCACTCGAGTCCGTCGGTTATCCGTCGCTCTACTGGAGCGAGCCGAGCATCATCTACGGCCCTTTGTCGCTCGTCAACCACGAGTGCGGGTCGCCACTGTGCTTCTCGTTCCCGCGCAAGGTCGATGCCCACCACCAACAACGGGGTGGGGTCGCGCTTGAGGAGTTTCACGGGCTGTCAGCCATCTACGCGCGATCAATCAAGGAGGGGCGTCGCGTGAAGAAGGACCAGGAGATCACCGTCGATTACTTCAACAGCGGCGACGACGACGGCAAGAGCCAAGACAAGACCAGTGCCAACTTTTTTGGTGCCAGTTGTAGGTGTCGTACATGCAGTCAAGACAAGAACTGATGGCATTTTCCATGTTTGACTTGGCCTTTGTTGCCCCTGCCCTCAGGGCTCGGGCTCCTGTCGGGGCACCGGCCGAAAGTAGGCGCCGAGCCTACCTGGGGCCACGGAGACCGGAACGCGCGTCTGCTTGCGCGTGTGAATGCCGTTGAGCACCTCCCTCTGCGTGAAGCCCGCTACCTTGACTACGTCGAGGATCCGCGTCACGGGCTTGGCCAGCATGTTGCTGATGTAGCAGGGCGCGTTGATGGGTATACCGTGCGTCACCAGATAGTCGGGATCCTGGGCAAGATTGGTGTGGGGCTCGGTGACTGCAACCTCTGGTCAAACTCCGCGCTCATCCGGTTCCAGATGCCCGAGGCGCGCTACCACCTGTAGTTGGGCTGCGTGGAGAATGGCCTACCGCATCAGGACAAGAGGATTGCCTCAGGACAAGACGAGTCCCAACCGAACAATTTGGCGATCACGGACCGGTGCCCCACCGACGGGTGCGAGGGCGGCGAGGAAGAACCGCGATTACGCAGACCCACCCTTCTCTACAGCCCCTTACACCCCGTTATAAGACCGTGTGGGAGATCGCGCAGTGCTCATTGACATTGCAGCGGATCGAGCGCCCAACATCGACCAGAGCCAGTCCCTCAACCTGTGCTGCCGGGCAGAACGTGTGGATATGCATCCACGGGGTCGGCACCGATGGCGTCAACACACGATATGTCAAGTGGCGCGTGGTCCGTAAGCCATTTTGTAGTGAACAAACCGAGAGAGAGAGAGGAGAGAGAGGAGATGAGGGGGTGGCCATGCTCTGCATGGGCCGACATGGACCGGGAGGAAGCGGGGAGAAGAAGCATGCAATTCTCGTAGACTGACTCAGGCAGGCCATGCGCCACGCAGAATTGCCTAAGACTTTGCAGTCACCTTCCATGGCTCCTGGAGCTCCTACTTGGCCCTCCTCCACATGAGCCAACGCAACAGTTCCCGCGAGAGGCCACGAGGGAGGGAAAGGTTTTGCAATTATTAATTAATAATTAATTGTTGTGTGGAACCGTTGTCCAGTTTCTCTTTCTTTTTCTTTTTTTTTCTTGGCAGGCGTTGTGTTCCTGCCGCAGCAACAAGCCGCAATGGTGCACCTCCTGAGCGCGGCCGCCCTGGCCACGTTAGTGGACAAGAGGTTCATCATCCTCGGACGGCCCGTAGCTACTACGAGGACGATCAAGTGTTGGCATCCCCAGTAGCAGCGCCAGTGCAGGTACCCACTACACCCCTCCTCTCAGTTCGGGGGCGGGTCGATGTTGTTTGGCTTACCTCCGGCGCCTGGTCTGTCTGCGTGCACAAGCCTTCAACAATGGAGAGCGCCAGTAGTAGTAAGCCTGAAGCAGGATCTGGGCCACTACAGAAAGTGGTATTCCACCCGGTACCTGCCAAGGTCATCTCCATTGCGCTCTACCAGGCGCTCAAGGACAAGTCCATCGACGCCCCCTTCCTCACCGTCCGTGCTGACAAGGGCTACGCCGAGCTCCGCCCAGATGAATATAACAGGGCTCTCGCTCTTCGTAGCCTGAGCCTCAATGGCCAGGAGGTACCGCATGGCGCTCCCCTGCTTACCAAGTAGGTATTGCCAATGGCTAACCATCAACGACCCATATGTAGCCCTAACACACCACAGGTCAGCATTCAGCCATTCATGGATAAAGTCCCATGGTGGCGGCTCAAGGTGGTCTGCAACGGTCCTGCATTGGCCCAGCTGTCCAGGAGTGAGATCTCCAAAGAATTGGGCTATGCGCTCCGTACCATATGATCTCTCCATGATCCATCCACCAGAGACCACTCCTCCGCCCCGGCCACTCACTTTTTTGCACCACGTGCACAGAGAATACATGTTGTGAGACCCCGACCGCCGTGTGGCTTGACCTTTCCTATGAGCATCTGTTCAACAAGGCCGCCCAGCTGGAGGTCGAGGTCCGAGGCCAAAAGGTACTCCTACTGCTCCCCAAATCACTTCACTGAACACATCTTGAGAACAAGGTGCTGATGTTGGCTCCCCCCGCGTATCGTGGTAGGTGTTGCTGTGCGATCCGAGCCTCCATTCGCGTCGCTATGACCTCGCCGAGTCCCTCCAAGTGAGCTTTCTCAAGAAGAACTGGAAGGACGTGGCCTCGATGGAGCTGAGGCATTCGGTCAAAGTGAGGCTGTCCAACAAGGTATAACCCCACCCGGGAGTCGAGAAGCAGGGCTCAGCCTCGCCAATGGGAGCCAAGGCGCCCCCCATCAAGAAGACTGCACCTGGCGTCGCTGCTGCCCGACCGAGCGTCGAGATCTCGGGCCGGGACGAACCGGCCATCCAGCAAGCCTGGGAGGAGCTGAACGAGTACCTCTGCACCGCAGAGAGGAGGGACCTCGAGTTCACGCTCGACCACCAGCTGTCGAGCCTCTTCCGGACGAAGCTCCCCGCGCTCGGCATGTCCACCACGGGCGCCGTGCTCCTCCCCATCTACCACGGACTGACGCGCACCAACGTCCTCCTCCTCAGCAGGCCCGAGGAGATTCCGGCCGTTGTCGACAAGGTCAACGCGCTGGCCGCGGCGCTCAGGATCGACCAGTCTGAGGTCATCCCCAGCGCCCAGGTGCCACAGCTCGGAATGAGCCTGTCGCAGCTGAAGAAGGAGTTTGAGGTCCTCATCGAGCACGATCCCAAGACCGGACTGCTATCGGTGGCCGGCCAAGACGACCAAGTCGAGGCCGCCCTCGAATACATCCGCAAGCGGTTGGGCAAAGCCAGTGGCTCGACCTTGCTGCCGCTCGGAGGCGAGGGCCGGGCCATGTTCGTCAAGCGCTTCCTGCTCCCGCAGCTCCACTCGGCCTCCCAAGTCGAAGGGATTCAGGTGGAGCTCAAGAGCCACAACCTCCAGCTGCTGGGCGTGCGCGACCAACTGGGGCCGGCCATGAGCTACTGCCAGGAGCAGATTGACCGCATCATCTGCACCTTCGGCACCATGAACCTCGACCAGGCCCACCTTTGGTCTCGGCCCACCTCTCGGCCGCCATCGACGCCGCCCAGTTCGAGGCGACATTCCTTGTCGTCAAAGAAGAGTGGCGTAACTTCGTACCTCGTCGCCCTCAGCAGCGCAGAGAGGAGGATGAGGATAACGAAACAGATGCAGAAGTGGACGAAGACGAGGGAGCGATCAAGAACGGAGCGGGAGGCATTCCGGTTCGGGTGTCCCTGTGGCATTGGCAAGAGGACGTCCAGAAGGCGCAGCAGGTGCTCGACGGGCTTCATCCATCCTCGCGTGTGATCGAGCTCGACGGCCCCGGGGAGTGGGACACGGCGCGGCGAATCAAGCCTGTGCCAATGAGGAAACAGGCCAACTTCGCCATCAAGTTTATCAACACCAAGCGGAAGAGGATCATCCTCTTGTCTAAGTCCTCAGCCGAGGCTGGCACCGCCGAGCAGTTCGTCAGGTATGCGAACGTGGGAAAGGGAAGGGGAAGGGGAAGGCACTATGGTGAGGTGCGTGCATCACTCATCTGCTCTCTCTCTCTCTCTTTCTTCGACTGAACGTCCACCAGGAACTTCATCGACAGGAACACTGTGCATAAGTACGTGATGGCGCTGCCGTGGGAGCAGATCGAGTTCCTCAAGGCCAGCAACCACAACCTCCTCCAGGACATTCACCAAAGGCACAAGCTGTATGTTATAGCCGACACGGCCAAGGGCGTCATCATCTTCGAGGGCCAACGCGCTTCGGTCAATGCGGCCCGGCGCGAGGTCGACGCCGTTCTCAACAAGCTGTCCGCGCCGGTCTTTGTGGAGTTCTCCAAGTTCGACGTCGACGAGAAGGACCTGAACAATGCCAAGAAGGACCTCGAGGAGGCCTACAACATCCACCTCAAGATCACCAAGAGAGCTGACTCGCTTCATGTACGTCCCTCTCTCTCCTTCTCTCTATTCATGCATATGTTCTCAGCTGACCATTTTACTGCCACCACCAGGTTCGACTGCTTGGGACAGAGAAGAGCGGCCTGGAAGCGGCCAACAGCGCTCTGACGCTGCTGCGTGGTCACTCGCTCGTACTGGGCCTCAGCACTGCAGACGTCGACAAGCTGCGGAAGATGATCTTCGTGGACAAGAAGCTCGACCGCCAGCAGTTCCAGCAGGAGTGGAACATCAAGGGACTCCGATTCCACAAGGAGAATGGTGGTAAGGTGGAAATCCTGGCCAAGTCCGAGGAGGATGCCCTCCAGGCCCAGGCCGCGCTCGAGGCCCTCTTGGCCAACGCCAAGGTCATCTCCCGTCCGTTCTCGTTCGGCGGCGGCGTGCCCTACTTCCAGCACCTGCTCACCCACGACAAGTCGCCCTTCAAGAAGCACCCGGCCGATATCGCCAAGACGCACAACGTGAGGATCGGCTGGAAAAAGAGGTCCTATGGCAACAAGAGCCGCGAACTCTTCGTCAGTGGCCCCGCCCCGCAGGTGGCTAAGGCGCTTGCCGAACTCACCGAGCTGGCCTCGCGCATGACCTTGGCCCTTCGCAAGCAGACCAAGATGGTACTGCAGACCCCTCCTTTGCCATCACCCCCCACATCAAGAATGAGCTCTTCTGCTCACTCCATCTGATGCATCAGATCCCCCGAGTCTTGGCCAATGAGCTGGAGAGGAAGAACTGGAAGAAGGCGACCGAGTTCTTCACAGAGACGGGCATCTACATCGACCTACCCGACTACGGCAAGTCGCAGGTGATTACCGAGGTGACGTCCTCCAAGGCCTCGGGGGGCGGGTCCTACACGGTCCAGGTGGTACTGGGCAATATCATCAACGAGCCGGTGGAGTGCATCGTCAATGCGGCCAACGAGGACCTGGCCCACATAGGCGGCATCGCGGCCAAGATCGCGGCCAAGGCCTGCAAGGTCCTCGTCGACAAGTGCCGCACGTTGACGGCGGCGCGTGGTGGAACCAAAGTGGCGACGGGCACGGCGGTGACGACGACCTCGGGTGACCTGCCTTCGCAGATCGTGGCCGTGGTCCACGCCGTCGGACCCAGGTGGATCGACGGGAAGCACCAGGAGGAGAGTCTGCTGCGGTCGGCGGTGCGGGCTGCCCTGGCCGAAGCCACCGCCCGCCGCCTCGCGTCGATCTCGCTTCCCACCCTCAGCGCCGGTGTCTTCGGTTTCCCCAGGGACCAGTGCGTGCGGGTGGTCGTGATGGCCGTGCTCGAGTACCTCCACGAGAACACCGGGACGTCGCTCTCGCTCGTCCGCTTGTGCGACAAGGACGAGGAGATCGTCTCCCTGATCCAGACCAACCTGCAGCAGCTCGGCCAGCAGCACAGACTGCAGGTGACCAACATCACCAGCGTGGCCTGCTCCCGCAGCAGCAGCTGCTGCATGGAGCTGGCCTACCAGTGGACGTGGCAGGAGAATGAGGGCAGCTTCAAGGAGTTCGATCCCGACCAGAACTACAAGCTCGAGAAGGCCTTCCTCGCGCAGGACGGCAAGGGCAAGACGGTCGTGGAGGGTGACCTGCAGATGCAGAAGAATGGCACAGCTACGAGGTCGACTTCGAGGCAATGACGGAGATCAACACCCACTACCGCCTCCGTCCGCGCACCGTGCGCCCCACGCCCAAGTCCATCGAAAATGTGGTCTGGGAGGTCTGCACCGCCCAAGGGTGGTTGCGCTTCTCCAAGTCGGCGCAGGCGCAGTTGGAGCTGGCCTGGCCTGGGACCCTCTTCCCGGTCGTGCTCGTCGAGTGGCAAGGCCAACAGTGCAAGGTCAACTTTGCCGACCACACGCTGGACCTGAGCGGCACCATCTACAGCGTCCGCAGGCGGGCGCGGACTTCGCCCTCGACCGGTCGAGGGCTGGTCCGCAGGTGGGCGCTACGTGGGCTCGCGGACCATGCTAGCCAAAAAGAACAACGGGGACGCCAAGGAGATGCAGCTCTACCACGGGACCCGCACCAACCCGCCTGCCATCATCTACAACGGCCAGGACGGATTCGACCTCCGCTGTTCTCCTGCACTCCAGAAACAACGCTCAACCGTAATTCGTGGCATTTGCTCGTTACTCCCTCACTTGAAGATAATTAAAACACGCGCGCGACCTGCACTTTTTCTACCAAATTCTGGCCTCATCACTGGCCAGAGGTCGGCAAGAATGTTGCCGGCAACCATGCTGATGTCAGCCGCGGGACCTGCACCGGGTTTACTGAGGACTTTCCACTGCGGTGCAGGTCTCGTGGTGTCACTGTAAATTTGCATTTCTATTCAAGTGCTAGCAGCACTGTCAAGTTCACAGAGGATTTGCCAACATTGCTGGTTTCTTTGGAGTTCAACAACAGATGTATGGCTCGACCACTGTGGCAATATGGGGGGTAATAGTGAAAACCGTTCAAGGTAAAAGAAATGCATAGGGAAAGGAATAGTTTCCCATGTACATAGCCATGTAGTGTTCCCATGTACTTATCTGGAGAGCCCAACACTCAATTTCCCCTCAAATTCCCATCCTTTTTCCATTCATTTCTTACCCCTTTTTGGTCTCTGCCTTCAGGTGAAATATGCTGCCACAGCTGTCTGGTAGGCCAGGGCAGTTGTGGGCTTGGCAAGCTTGTAGATTTTGACAAGGTCATCCATGCTGTGCTGGACCAGGAACAGTCCTGTGAAAGGAGGCAATAAATACTGATTAACATAGTGGGGAGGAGGGAGAGAGGAGATGGATAGAGTACCATGTCTCCACCATCAGACCTACCTCATATGTGGGAACCATGGCCTTCTAGGTCACTGACTCCATGTCACTCTTGGCCAATCCTGGCACAGGACATTGTGCTGAAGGCAGAGACAGGCTAGGGATGAGAACTAATTATCACTTGGAAACTGTTACAGTCCAAGGTCCTCACGGGCAGGACAGGGGGCTGGAAGAACAGATGTACTGGCAAGATGACAGATAAGAAGACTGACAAGGGGAGACTGTGCAAACTACAGCTGCGATCATCAGAGAAATTGGTCAGGAAATGTCGGAGGAAAAATGGTCTCAGGGATCGGGGGCTTGAGAGCAGACTGTGACAGAAACTCCAACGTTCAGTCTCTTGTGCTACTGCCACATCATCAATAAACCATCTTCTTCTCTACCTCCGACTCCCAATGGGGCTCCAATGGTGGAACCCACACCACTATCATCACCTCCCCTCTCCTCCCTCTCTTCCCCTTGTTGTTGCTCATGAGCCATAGGCTTTTTGTCAATGGTCACACGAAGCAGGTTAACAGGTTTCGCGCTCTCCTCCTTGGAGCGAGGCGATGGAGGCGAGGGCGTTGTGCAGGTTCCTGCTCTCCGCGTTCCACTTCTCTCGCTGGTCGGCCACTTGCGCGCATTCGGCAACGAGCTGCGCCTTGGCATGACCGGGTGTAACACCGCCGAGCCTGGTGACCATGGCGTCGATGAGCTCCGCCGACAGCGAGCGCATGGCGGTCTCGAGTGGCAGGAAGACCTCCTCGTGGATGATGGTGGTGAGCAACGAGACGACGTGGTCGTGCAGTTCCTTCTCCCAGCCAGTGACCTGCGGCAGCTTCTGCAGCTTGGGGTTGCTGTCGAAGATGGAGAACACGACGTCCATCTTCCTCACGAATCGCTCCTCGGCCTTGTGCGCTCGAACCCGGCACTGGGAGGCGATCACGGCCTCGAGCGTGTCGAAGAAACACTCGAATCGATCGAGCTTGGTCGCCGGTCGATGCCTGGCCTCGTCGAGCAGGCACCTGACCGTTGCTGACACGAAGGTGGCGTCCCGTAGCACCTTGACCGCCGAGGCCATGAAGAGAGTCTTGACCACAGCCGCGCGGTAAGGGTAGGACTGGCCTCGCGCTTGCTCGACCGACGGCCACACTCCCTGCACTGCCTTCTTGGCCACGGCGGCGAAGACGCCCTCAAAGTCCACGCCACTTGTCGTGTTGGCGAAGAACTGGCTGACGTCTTTCAGGAGCAGCGGCAGCTCGTCGGCTGTGCGAACTGGACCTAAACCGTCGATATCGAGCTTGAGCTTGTTGATGCGCGTGTTGATCGTCAGCTTGGCCTGGGCGGCCCAGGTGTTCTCGACGTAGGTGCACATCATCTCCACCAGCTTTTCCACCAGCACCAGGCTCGACGCCAACTTCCTGTCGACATAGCCGGGCAGGTTCTTGTTGAACCACTCCACCTCTTCGGTCGAAGCCTGCTCGAGCGTGTTGGTGTTGGTGCCCAGGGTGTCGCGGTTGCGTACGGCCACGTAGCCGTTGGCCAGCGGTATGTAGTCCTCCGACTGACCGTTGAGCTGCCGCTTGAATTCGTAGAACTGGTCGTGCGCGTAGCGGCCGTTCTTGGCCATGTCGGACTTGGTGAGGACGCCGATCGTGTTGGCCAGCTTGTTGTGCTTCTTGAGCAGCGTCAATGGGAGGTAGTTGTGCATACGCGCTCCGGCCGGTATGACGAAGAGAACGAGGGTGTGCTCCTGCTTGAGGTATCTCTCGACGAGGGACTGAGTGCTCTCCATGATGTTCTCCGGCTCGCCCGGACGAGCGACGATGCACGTGCCCGGCAGGTCGATGAGCGTGAGGTTGGGCACCCTGCTCGAGGTCACCTCCACCACGACCACGTCTTCAATCACTCCTGCTCAAGCCCCCCACCACCACCACCACCCACCCACCCACCATGTAGTGTAGGAGTCAGTATGTGATGTACACTACACGCAACAAAATAGCAACGGGGAAGGTACCGACAAGTTCGGCGTTCTTGGCCTTGACAGCTTGGTCCATGGTGTCGCGTACGAGCTTCTCAACGGCTTCGACGGGCAGGAAGTGAGACCACCCGCTCGTGCTCTTGTCGGCGTACTCCATTCTCGCACGCACGAACGCCACGCCGTCGTGGTAGGCCTCCTTGCAGTGTTCACGGCAGAACTTCTCCATGTCGGTCGGGCGCATGTGCTTGAGCTGGAGATTGATTGGCATGCGCGTGCACATCTTGTCCGAGCGAGGGAAAAACTTGAGCATGGCGATGCGCTCCAGCACGGAACTCTTGCCCGAGCTCTCCTCACCCACGACGATGATCTGCGGGAAGGCGAGCTCGGCCACTCCAGAGAGATCGTGCCGCAGCTCATCGAGCGAGGAAATGAGCGAGCCGGCCCTCTTGAGAAGTTGAAAGTGGAGGCCCAGCGACAGTGGATTCGAATGGGGAGGGGAAGACGAGGCCATTACTCAACTAGAGATACGTTGGAGCTGTGGTGCCGTGGATGAATTGCTCTCTTTGACTGCCGCCCTGTGCCAAGTATTCCTGTGCAATACTTGTTACCAGGCACCTGTCGACAACAAAAGCTTCAATCCTGTTGTTGATGGAGTAGAAGTCGTGGGTAGAAGTCGCAGGGGGGGGTAGAAGTCATGATGGAGGTTGGGGGTTGGGATGAGTGACAGTAGAAGAACCTTGGTGTTGCTGTGTTGGCCATCTTTAACATTTTACCCTCTTCATCACAACAACTATCATCACCAATGGGAAATTCATCCTCCAATCCCCTCCCTCAACCATTCTCTACTTTCCTGCATCCCCAACCTGGACTTCACAGCACTCTGCCATTGTCCCTCAACTGAGCTCCAGCAACAGGAGCACACCAGAAGTCTCACCATGAAACTTGGTTCATATCAACAACAACCTGGTGTTCACAAAAAGGGGACAGTGTACCTATTTTCTTGGCTAAATCTGTACTGGCAAAGCCCTTAAATCACCCTATTTTCATCACCTGTCTGTACAACTTGAATTCATGTCACTAAAATACTCAAATATATGTACATTTACACAGACAAAATTCAAAACTCAAAAATTCGATTTTTTGTACAGCTTTCCAATCTGACATGTGTTGGATTGCAATTTTGGCAAATTCTGTGCATTTTCTGGCCTTTTCTTGCCTTTTCCTGAGATTTT
>CDFJ01217792.1:18410-29351 GCA_000826505.1 Acanthamoeba pearcei
GCATTTTCTGGCCTTTTCTTGCCTTTTCCTGAGATTTTCCATACACATTTACCAAATTTAGCTGAGTTGGGTGGTCAAAGTGTACAGATGAAGCCAGACTCTCTCAGGAGTGTGTACAGGTGCTGGTGCTACAGCTATGATAACCTGTACATGATGCCAGATAGTTAGTGAAAAAGGTACACTGTCCCCTTTTTGTGAACACCAGGTTCAACAGATTAGCAAGGTTCTACATGTGAGGGAAGCAGAGTGATGATGAGGAGAAGTGTCCATCCAAGAGAGTGTGATCTGTCAACCCTCCAGTTTCCACCTGCAATGCCTTCACAAGTGCTGGTAGGAAGTGTGGGAAGGATTAAGTGAGGGGGCTCAAGTACTGTGGTCTCCACAACCCTCTCCATGCCAAGGCCCAACTCCTCTCAAGGATGCTCCCCACTCCTCCTTTTGATCTTCAGGCAAATGGTGAGGCCAGAGGTGCTGCGCCAGTGGGGCAAAATTAAAAATATCTCTGGCACAGGTTTGAAATTGCCAGGCCTACTGGTCCACCAGAATGCAGAGAGAAGATACCAAGAAGACACCAAAGTCATTGAAGCATAGATGAGGGGCTGTCTTGCAGTTGGATCAGCTACCATGGGAGCTGTTGGTGACGATCTTTGAGCACCTTGGCCCTCTCGAGCTCAACCAGACACTGGCCTCACCCGCTATCTCTCACAAGTGGAACAGGATGGCCACCAATGACTTGCTGTGGAGGTCCCTCCAGCGCCAATACATCACAACACGGGGCCATAGGTCGCGAACCCGCCTCTACCAGAGGCGTGGCGGGATCAGGAGACTTGTGGTGACCCAGCTGGCCTCGGAACACAAGGCAGAAGCAGAACTCGCAAAGCAGATCAATGCTATCACCAAGAAGGCAGAGCTAAAATGCCAGGCTGCCACTGCAGCAAGTGTGGGTGCGCGCATCATTGAAGCATGTAGTAATGGAGCTGATGTGTTGGTCGCCAGATTACTAGCGCGACCCGAGGCCTCTATGGTCGATCCGCAAAGGAGGTGTAATGCACTCGGTCGCGCCATCATGAACGGAGACGTGGCCTGCACGGCTGCTGCTCACGCATGGTACCACAAGACCACCGGCAACGATTGCGTCCTATCAACCTGCCAGGGTCCACTACTCCCGATAAGTGTGGCCATAGGGCGAGGCCATGTTGACGTGATAGAGCTCCTCTCGACACTCCACGCCGAGTGCTGTACTCCCGAGACTACGGCAAGGGCATTCGGTAATCAGCTTCTGTGCCAGCACGGGAGTCACACTGTGACGGGGCCAACAGGATCATTGCCGCCATAACCGCGCGCTGGGCTGGTACGCTATGATAACTTCTTTATTTTCTTTTCTTTAGGGCGCACATACACATACAGAGTGTCCCACGACCCCAAAAGCGACATGTCCCTTTACAATGTCCTCAACACAACCCAGCTGCGCGAGCTGGCCTCACAAAAGGGGATCGTAGGTGTGCGTTCCATGCCAAGGATGGACCTGATCCAAGCCCTCGAACGCCTTGACTCAAAGGACAACCAGCCCGCCTCGCTGCGCGCTCAAGGAAAGGCCGTCCCCAGGGGGTTTGCAGCAGCGCTGGCCAATTGGTGGCGGGGCACCGACCAACAGACGGCGCACGTGCCGGTCGCAGCCAACGAACCCAGGTTCGTGGCATGCAAGCTGAGTGTCACGGACGTGCGTGCCATCGCCAAGCAGATGATGGGGCATCCAATGCTCAGGTCCGCAGAGGACGTCGACGCCTTCATCGCATACGCTCGGTCATCACACACGCACTTCTGCGAAGCCGTGCGCAAGCTCTTTCCGACCGACTTCAAGTGCCTCGTCGGCTGGAAGTTCCAGAGCGTGCTGGGCAAGGGCGCCTTTGGCCTCACGCTGGGGATGGTCAACGAAACTCTCCAGGAACACGGCGACCTGGCGGCGTTCAAGATCGTCGTCCTGCGGGACAAGGATGACGTCGGGTCGTTTGAAGCAGAGGTTGCCATGCAGAGGAAGTTTGCCAGGAGAGGGCTCGGGCCGCGCGTGCTTGAGAGCTGTCGCTTTCGACCCAACGGCGGTAGCGTGGAGCTTGGTGTGGTCCTGATGGAGCGCGTCAGCGGCGTCCTCCAGTCGATCGTCACCAAGTTTGCCGAAAGGAGGCAATCCAGAGCCGATGAAATCGCGGCGTTCGCGAACGACAACATACGCCAGATCGAGCAGCTCAGCAAGCGGATGACCCTCTATGGCCTCACCCATGGCGACATGCACTCGGGCAACCTCGGCTTCACGTGGGACAAGGACAATCACGTCACGCGCTATCGGCTGACGCTCATCGACTTTGGCTGGTCCACGTCCAAGCTGGCGTTCCCCTTCCGCGACATCACCCAATTCTGCCACTGGATGGGCAGCGCCACGCACAAGGCCCTTTTGAGACAGACCGGCGAGCTCACGGCAGGCCTGGAGAGGGTGCTCGATGCCTTCCGGGATGCCGAGGTGGACTGGATATCCCGATTCATCCGCACGGACCGCCTCACTGGGTCCGTTAATAGCCTTGCCCGAGAGCTGACCGTCGAGTTCTCGTCAGAGCTGCGTAATCGCCGCGACACCTCACCGCTACACAAGGAGATCTGGCATCTATACTACGGTACGAGAAACACAGCTATCGAGGAGCGCGAGCGCACAGAGAGCTCCTTTCGGATGTTCTCGCCCCTTGAATACCAGCCCCTCTCTGTTGCTCCCAGTTCCCAAAACCAAAGGCAAAAGAAGATCTAGGACACGAGTGGTTTTATTGTGAAAGCTCAACATACGTACCTATATACACGTCTTGTTTTTCCAACTCAGCCCGAGATGATCGGCAGGCCCAACTTCCTCCACAGCGCCGCCATTTCCACCGGCTCGCCCCAGGGCTTGGTCGGGTCAGAGTGCGTGTACGGGACGCACAGCCAGCGCAGGTAGGTCTGGAGTTTCTGAGGCTGGCTGATGGCCCAGGTCTTGAAGATTCCCCAACCGGGCGGGATGCTGGCGCAGCGCGCCTGGAAGAGAAGTCTCCGTTGGTAGGTGTCGCACGGGACGGTGTCAAAGAGCGGCGCGTGATGGTCAGCTATGGTCGAATACGCTACGCTGGAGCTCAACTGCGAGGGCTCGAGCTCCCTCAATAAGGTATCGAGCTCGTTCACCGCTTTCAGGTGCTTGCGGCCAATGGCGGTGATCATGGAGTTGATGACGGCGAGACGCACGGCGGGGGACGGTGTCGGCGGGGGGATGGCTGGAGGACAGGCCCAGCTGCCGGGGAAGAGGGAGTCGATCCGGGGCGAGGCGCGGGTGGGATCAATCTCGGCGATGCGGACCACGGATAATTCGCCTTTGTGGGACCACGCTTGGCCGACGAGGGTGGAGCAGATATAGGTGCCCGCTCCACGGATGACGGTGACGGCCAACGGAGGGTTGGGAACCAGCGTCGGGCAACCGCTGTCGCGGTGTTGGTGTGCCCATGCCAGGTCGGCTTGGATGCCGAACAGCCTTGCGGTCTCGAGGAGGACCGGCGATAGTCCCGCCGGCAGCACTGGCGGGAGGTCAACCAGGGTGACCCTGGTGTCGTAGGGACGAGGCGTCTCGGAAGGACAACGAACGAGGACACCAAGGGCGCGGTTGTGGCGGAGCGGATCGACGAGTATCGTCACGCAGCCCAGCGAAGGATCGGCAGGCCGCTGTTCGTCAAGCCTGGGCCGGAAGACCTCGGACACCGGGTAGAGCGGGACGGCATGCGTCCAGCTGGTGGCGGCCCTGGGCACGATGGTCGGCGGAATAACATCGCCATGCTCGTCGATCACGCAGACCGCATCGTCGGTCGCCAGACCGAACTCGCCCATGTTGACGCAGGGCCGGAGTACCTCGGCCTCGCTCCCATCGTCCGACCAGCGCATGACCGTCGTCAGGTCATCGACACCACCAGTCTCGGCCTGTCGCTGCTCGTGCCGGACCGAGTAGAGGAAGGTAGGGGCGTGATCGAGTGTGGGGAAGACGGTCGAACGGCCAGGCTCCAGAAGACGCAGCAGGGTGTGGGCAATCAGGTAGATTGTGTATGTGTCGTGCGGTCGGACCATGTCGAGGAGCCGCCACAGCGACTGCAGACAAGGAAGCTGAGGCATCGGTGCCGAGCAGGGTTCCCAGTGCTGTTTGAGGGTCCTGACAAGCAAATAACGGAGCACCCCGCAGATCGAAGCGTGGGTCGCGGCGGAGTCGCGGGATTGGATCTGGCTGATGGCCCGGTAGGTGGCCGGGTTGGTGAGAGTGGTGGCTACACCGTGGAAGGGCGGGTGGTCGTCGCGTATGACGATCGACGGCATGCTTCGAAGGCCGGCTAAGGAGACGACGGGGTGTCCCTCAGTCTTCAACGGATTCGTGGCGGGGAGCGGGACGAACGGCTTGTCGAAATGGTCGATGGGGCTATGGTGTTGCTGAAGGAGGGCCGCGATGTCCGATGGGACCGCTCGGTCGTCTCGATGCTTGCCGATACCCTTTCTGAACGAGGAGGCGCTCCAGGCCATCCACGCCCGATCAAACTGGCGATGGACAAGACGAAACACCAGGGCCGGCGAGTCGGCGCACGTTGCGTTGGGCGCCCTCATGTGTAGCGAGTGGAGACCGCTCACTACCACACGGGCGCAGTCATCGCTAAGGAGAATCTCCTGGAGAGAGCGGACTCGTGGTGGCGGTCGCTGGGCGGGGGTTGGCGGGGCCGGCGGGACGTAGTCGGGGTCCAGCTCTTCCTCCTTGACCTTGGGCAACAATGCATCAATTCGGGCCGCATCAATAATCCTGCGTCGACCTTCGGCGAGGATGGCGCGCCGTTCGGCCGCTGAGAATGTGGTCGCCCTGTTCGACCGGCATCTCTTCGCAACGCGCTTCGCGGTAGGGCCTTTTCTTTTGGTTCGCAGCATTTCGGCCTAAGCCTCTCGTCTCTCTCTCTCTCTCTCTCTCTCGAGACCTCTCCGTTGCCCTCCCCGGGCGCGGGCGGGTCTGCCATAGTCCACGGCCCCAAACCAAGCATCCTGTCCTTTTTCGTCCTAGTCGCGTCCGGAATAGTAAAATCGGCCAAAAAGCAAATTACAAGGGAACAACCGAGTTCTATATTTATTTAAAAGGACCCAACAACACCAAAACAAAGCTCTCGTGACCCTATTCTAAACCGCTTCTAGGCCGAGCTAACCCTAATCATTTCAGCCTGTCTACGTGTCGCGCCACCATGACCCCTCTCGCGACCTGGGCGGTCACATCGTTCCGCGCAGAGGACCACCCGGGACTGGCTGCCCCAATTCAGGCTGCCGCTACACAGAGCCTCTGCAGCACCACCGAGCAGGAGTGCGCCGCACGTGGCAAGCGACAGCAGCAGCTGGACAACCTGCGGACCCTCTGCAGTGATCAACAAGCCCGGTGTGCCGATATACTCAAAATCCTGAGGCCGCTGGACCCGCGGGCCCAGGTGTGTGATCGTCTGGGCATGATCCACTCCATGCTGTCGTTGACGCTGGGCATCTACGAAGCGCACCGGGTCTTCTCCTCCTGTTCTGACGACGTTCGAGACATCGCGGGCGGACAGACCATAGCCATCTGTGAGATGTATCGCCGCCTTCGGAACATCGAGCAGCTCCGCAGCAACACTCGTGTACGGCTGCCTTGCGGTGTCCATGCCGCCCGTGAACGCATGGCGGTTGACCCCATCCCGCTTCTCCGCTGTCTGGTCCGCAAGTTCAACAGCCAGTGGAGGGCCGCCTACACGAAACTACATGTGGAGAGCTTCTACACCAGCTTCCTACAGCCAGCCATTCCCACACCACCACCACTACCGCTACCGCCGCCGCCGCTACCGCATAGAAGGCATCAGCTTGACCCGCTTGGCGGCGATGACACAGAGAGCTGCCGTGCGAAGCACCTTGTCGAGGTGCGCCTCCACCATGCTTGCCATGAGACGCGGGATGCCGCACGAGATTCGCCACTTATCAGAGCCCGGGTCGCCAATGTGCTCGGTGAGCAGCGTCTGTCGGATGAAGCTCTCGAGGGGGGTGTGCTTGATCTGGGGCTCCTGTTTCCGAATGCAGGCAAATCCAGTCTTGCCCTGGAGGCACTGCGTCAGCCGCAGGGCCTGGTATCCTGGTCTGTGCTTGGTTTTGGGCATGGCGTTGAAGGTGTGTGTTGATAGAAGGAGTGGTTCCTGTGTTGTTGGGTTGTTTTTGGTAATACACGGGCCGTTCTCGACGCAGCGCCGCCTGGCGTGGGGCCTGGACTTTACATGTGGAACCCCCAGGCGTCGGCATGCCGCTGACCGTGCTCAGACCGGTGATGGCGACCAAGTGACGGTGACGCCGACCCTTTGCGCACACAGGCAGGCACCGCCCAGTTCCGCGACCGCATCCCGCACGTTTGCGTTCACGTGGTCTGGCTGCTGCGTCATCTGGATGATGGCGGCGTGGGCGTCCATGATGAACAGCTCCAGTCCTCCCGCCGACGAGTCGATCGCGATCGTACCGTTGGTTTTGGCCGCGGCGCACTCGTCGTCGTGGTCGTCGTCTTTGCGCATGTCCGCCCGTCTGAAGCAACGCAACACCTGTGCCCACGCGCGCATCCTGCCGGGCATGCCGCAGATGCGGCCCTCGATGCGACCGTCGATCACATAGGCCACGCTGCCGTCCTGTCGGCGGAGGGTGGTCTTGTACTGCATCTGCTGCTCGCCCTTCTCCAGTCGGGCGGCGAGAAGACGCGTGGGCTCGGGGCGAAGCGCGCCGACGTACACCCTAGGCACTGGTCCGGGGCGGAGGGGGTTCCTGAGGACCCCCTCGCGCACCGACCACGCCCTGTGGATGGCCACGAGGTCGTCCCAGCCTCGTGGCAGGGCGAAGCGGCACAGCAGCGTGGCGTCATCCAGTCCCGCGGTCTTGAGCGTGGCATACAGGGCCTTGGCGTCCTCGAGCGCGTCGTGTCGCCCGGGTATCACACTGGAGCCAGAAAAGTGCGCATACAGGGCATCCAGCGAGTAGCTGGGGAGGCGCAGCTGGTTCCCCAGCTCGCGCTGGAACACCTCGAGCGTATCGACAAAAGCCACCCTCGCCATGAACCAGCGCAGCGCGGCCTGTGGCGCGCCGTCGCCTTCCAAGGCGCCGTTCAGTTCGGTCACCATGTTCATCAGATCAAAGGAGAAGGCGTTGTGTGCCACCACGACGGCGTCCCATTGTTGCGACGACGGGCCTGGCGTCTGGTGGTCCGTTCGGGTGCACTCGAAGAACAGGTGGATCATGCCGATGACCGACATCCACAGCATGGCAGAGGTGCGCACGTACGTGCTACCGGCGACCTTGACCACCAGGCGGCCTGTGGTGCATAGAGGCCGATCTGTGTGGTGCGGATGCTTCTGCCGCTCCTCGGATCGACCGATCCGAAATCGGTCTCGGTGTCGAGGCAGACGACCATCGGCGGGCGGGGCGAACCAGTTGCAGCTGCTTGTAACATTCCAGCACAGCGGATGTGCTCGAAGTGGCCAAGTGACTGGGTACTGCCATTGTTTCCCGGTTCGGGAAAGACGTTGCTTTACTGAACAAACTTTTCTTGGTTGACAATCGACACAATGAGCACGTGTTTCAACTGTGGCTCGGTGGACGTGGTGGCAAACTACCGGGCCAAGTCCCGCAAACACCCCGTGCCTTGGGCCTCGATGTTTTGTAGGGGCTGTAAGAACAACCTCATCGAGTGTGACGACTGTGGCGGGTTCGGGTGCGAGTGGTGGTACGACCTCAAGACGATCTGGGCCGACTGGCACTATCGCACCGGCGTCTCGAGTAGTTGTCAGAACTGTTTTTTTGAGAAGGAGTATGATTCTAGTAGTTCTGATTAACGACACTCTTTGACTACCTGTTCTAGTTTACGGCGTGGAACTCACAGGTTGGTCCAAATCTCTCTGTTTGTGGACATTTGCGCCATGCGACGTCACGTGGCGACGCCATACAAAAAGTGCAGTGCGGCCTTCTTCGTGAAACACACCTACACTCACCCACGCCCGCAACACCTTCAATGCTGCGTTCCCGAACCGAATACGTAGTGATCGACGACGATGACGACGAAAGATACAGCCGCAGCGAGAAGCGCACTGCCAAGCGTCGTAAGCGGGACATGCAGGAGGCGATGGTAGACATCATCGACAACCCCGAGGAGGACATCATCGATCTCAACTACATACCCAGCATCGAGGTCAGCATGCGGCCAAAGAGCATCCGGCTGCGCGACGAATGGATCAACTACATGAGTTATTGTCACTTCATTCGCTCCTCGACTCTCCCGCGCGCGGGTCGCGGTGCCTTCACGACCCTTGGAATTGAACCTATTACAAAGTATCAGCGGCGGGCATTCCCACCGGAACACTGGCGGCGTTGCTTGCTTGTCAATAGATCATGGATGATGATGATGATGATCATCCATGATCTATTGACAAGCGCCAGTGTTCCGGTGCCTTCACGACCGTCGATATACCAGAGGGCGCCTATCTTGGCCGGTACGGGGGTCGCTTTATCGCCCATGAGGAGGAGGAGGCCGCCGTCTTTACGTCCGCCTGCCTGTTCAGACGCAGGAGCGACGACGCCAAGTATGGCAACTGGCTGCGCCACATCAACGAAGCCAACATCGAGGTCGAAAACAACATCATAATCACACATACCGGTCACTTTGTGGCATTGCGCCCTATACCGGCTAATTCCAAGCTCTTTGCCGTTGAACATAAAAATTGCTCATTAAAATTATGTGGGACCTCGTTGACACGTCCAGAACTCATCGACCACCACATACGCACACATGCCTGCACGTGGCTCCGCGAGGAGGGGAGGGACCACCCGTGATGACGTGGTCTGTAACCTGCGTCGTTTTGAACCGGCGACCATGAACCCAACCAGCGTTAACCTATTTGTTGGTCCGCGCATGACCGGCAAGTCCGTTATGATGCTGGTTATCGCACACCAGTTCAGGTGGCTGGCGCTAGGCATCGTCAACTGCCCCACCGACGACAGCAACCCGACCTGGAGCAAACACGCGCCCCGGTGCTTTGTCTGGACCGACTACGAGCCTGACTCCATCAGGGCGCTTCTCGACTACCAGGACGCTCGGATGAAGGCTCTCCAGATGGAGGGCCTCTCAGACGACGAGGCCAAAAGCAGACTGGAGCCGGCATTCGTCATCCTGGACGACTGCGCCTTCAACCCAGAGTTCAAGAAATGCGCGGTGTTGCGCGAGCTCTTCATGAACTACAAGATCATGGTGATGATCGCCATGCAGTACTGCATGGACGTGACGCCCACGATGCGTTCCAACGTCGACTACGTGTTCCTAACACAGGACAAGTCCTCGTCCAACTGGAAGCGCATCTTTGACAACTGGAGCGGCGGCGCTCCCAACCTCAACACCTTTAGTCGCATCATGGACTCGGCGACCGCCAACAACGGCGTCATGGTCATTGACAACAAGGGCTCCAACTCGCGTATGTCAGATTCCATCTTCCACTATAAGGCCGACTATGTGCTCAGTCAGAAGCCTTTTCGTATGGGAGGGCTGCGTTACTGGGCATTTGCCGTGGTGGTCGGGCGCAGTAGGTTCGAGGGCAAAGCTAGACTTCACACCGCTACCGGCAGCGGCGGGAAAGCCTCCCGTGTCAAAGAGGCGGTCACTGACCAGCTCAAGCACGAACAGAACGATGAGGGCAAAGAGCGACTCCGTACGGCCGGACATAACGCCAAGGTGTCTGTGCATTTGATAAAATAGGTTTGCCTCCACTTCTCTCGCGATGAAACTGGTTGTTGCTGTTGCTGTTGCTGTTGCTGTTGCTGTTGCTGTTGCTGTTGCTGTTGCTGTTGCTGTTGCTGTTGCTGTTGCTGTTGCTGTTGAGTGTGGCGATTCTCTTCTAGAAAGTGAGTGATGAGAACCAGAAGCCGAACGACCGGGCCAAATCTGCCATGGGTCCATTCCTCTCGCGAAGTTCGGCCCTTCGGTCCCTGCGCTCGCATTGCTTGCGTCTCAATAGGCTCTGATATTGCTCAACGACCTGATCCAGGTCTCCCAGGGCGGCTATGCGTGCCACCTCAACCATCTCCTGCAAGCTGTCCAGCCGAGCCTCGCGCTTCTGACAGCCTGACGAACCAGATGCAGGCGCCACGTCCGCGGTCAGCTCCATCTTGGTCATGCCGCTGCTCTCCAGGCTCTCCAGACTGACTCGATATTCATCGGCCACGGCATCGCCCAGCCTCTGACGCACCAGCCACTGCAGCGGCAGGTTCCCACACCTTTCCAACAGCTGCTCGTAGAGCTCATCGGGTGGCCCTCTGTCGTCCGGGTCTTGGGTGTCTCCCCAGCCAAAATCCATGCCACGGCATCCGGCCTGCTGGTCCATCATGCTCGAGTTCCGCTTCCATGTAGTGGTGTTGAAATGGCAGGTCCTCTTTGGAGCACGCACAAAAATAAAAACTCGCATCCCGGCATGCCCACACTGTGTGGGCATGTGTGATCTTTAAAGATGGACGTAATGCCCAGCCCCGTTTAAGGGTCCGAGACCCGGTGCATCAAGCCTAGGGACCTACCGGAGCGCTGCTATTGGTCGGCCATGAAAGCCATGAAACTGGTGGAAAAACTAGAGGTTGCAAAACCCCTTATGACGTTAGAGCGTTAACTCGTCCACCAAGATTCCCAAAACCGGACGCGCCGCAAAACTGGACGTACCGTGTTCGGCTGTAAAATTGGAGCGTTCCGCATCGAGGACGACGGCACGTGTGTTCGGCTAAACGGCAATCTTACATGATGGGATAACGCCATAACGCCATAACGTTTTCTATGACTGGCTCAAACACGCCAGTTTTCATGGCTTTCATGGCTCGCCCTTAAGGTGGCTGGTG
>CDFJ01217919.1:2259-12602 GCA_000826505.1 Acanthamoeba pearcei
GAAGGTGTGCAGGTGCTGCCCAAACACTGCCAGCTTCCTCCCCTCATTGAAGGTGCATTGCACCTGCCTGTGGGCAAGTGATGCATGGGTAACATTGCATTGAGCTTTATATCAGCAGGTTTGCAGTATGTGGCTGAGGAACATGTACCTAGCAATGTAGCCAGTCTTGGCAGAGTGTGGAAGGTCAGCCCAGGTATCAGGCATTGACACAACTGCAGTGGACAGCAAGGCCTGCAGGTGGACTGTTGATGCTGTTGAGCACTTCCTTCCACTTTTCCACATCACCAGGAGTGGCACTGGAATAGTTGGAGAGGAGTTGCTTGGGTGCCCACTTGCTCCAGTTGGCCTCCATCCACCAGTGCATAGTAGGCAGGTTGTGGAAGTCCATGAGCTGGTTCTCAATCTGGTACAACCACAGGGGGATGGTGAACCAGTGCTGAGCAACCAGGAGCGCAAGGTGTGGCTGGAGCATTGTTTGATCAGGTGTTAGCCCAGCACACCCTGCAGCAAAGATCTTGTGCATGACAATGTCAGGTTCAAGGTACATGATGCAGAAGGTGATATCCATAGAGGAGCAAGGTGAGGGAGGTGGATGTGTATGAGGGATGGACAGGAAGGGTTTACTGGTCTACCTGGAACTGCTACCAGAGGGCTCTTGTCCCTGTTGAGGTCGCCCTTGAGTTGAGCAGGGCACTTTCATGGAAGAAGCAGGCTGTGTGCTTTCTGAAATTAGTTATGTTGTTGAAGATATTCAGGTAGCTGAGGATGTTCTCCTTGCTGGTCTTGAGTGGGAAGCCTGGATGGAGTGCTATGGTCAGAGTTGTGGTGGAGTGGTGGTGCTGTTAGAGGGGACTGTTGCAGGTCAGGAGGGGCTGGCACCTGGGCTGGTCTGTGATTGGCCTGCTTTCTGTTTGCCCAGGCCTCCAGTGTCTCACCAAGCAACAACAAGGCCACAGCGAGGTTGCAGGGGGCTAGGCAGAAGGAGAGACTGTGCAAACACAGGGACAAAGGTACATGTTAATGGTAAGATGGAACTGGGCAGAGTTACTGCATTTACAGCAGGCAACTGGGAGATGACATTTGTTGACCACACTGTGGGGAAAATACAACACTGTGGGGAAAATGCAACACTGTGGGGAAAATACATAGTATGTGGGGAAAATACACAGTATGTGGGGAAAATACATCACTGTGGGGACAATGTGGGGGAAATGCCTTTTTATTCCCTATTGGTCCCTCCTCTATGTGGGAATAATACACTCATTTCTGATTGGTTCTTCCTCTATGTGGGAATAACATTCCCCCATGTGCACTGGAAAAAATAAGTCCACGCATAGCTGGCAAAAACTGTGCAGCTTGTGCTGTATGCACTGGTGTGTGCAGGAAAACTGCCAGGGTGTGGCACACCTTTGGCGCTGGGCGCATGCTGGCGCCCAATTTCTGTTTGGTTTTTTATGGCATCAGACACACATGCACAGAAATGCTGTTGTGCACATGGGAAATGTAGACTTTTATGTGTGTGCTTTGTGTGTGCACACTAGCTACCCTCTTGTGTCTCCATCTTGTTAGCCTCCATGTTTGCTGTTGTTGTCCTCCTTGTGGAGTTTGATGTTCTAGTTGGATGTGCAGATCATCTGCTTGATCAGGCCTGTGTGGGGAAGTAAGGGCAATGATACCAAAGTGTGACACAAGAAGAAGGAGGAGAGTGTACCTTTCTGCACCCTCACCTCACCCCTTGTGGTGGTGGCCAATGTTGCTGATCCACTTGTCGCCAATTTGCCAGAGTGTCCACATGTTGAGGACAAATTGCTTTTGCACCTTGCCCAGACCAAGCAACAGGAGGTGGAGGGTGCAGATGCCAAATGCCTTGTAGAAGTCAGGTCGCACCCACTGAAGCCTCCACACAGAACTGAGGTGTTTACCCCATCCATTAGCACTCAGCACTCTCCTTGCTGCCATGATCTTCCCAGGCACACTCAGATTGAGGATGGCCTGCTTGTGTTGAGTGTAGGAGGTTGCTGGGTCCCTTGGTTGTGGTGTGTAGGGGCAGCCATTGGAATCAGGTACTGGGAAGTGGCCCACAGCGAAGAAGTTGATCCTCAGCCCACGCTCAAGCTTACACATTGGCTTCACAACGACCTCCAGCAAGACCTTGAGCAGGAATGCTGTATCCCCCTGGGGCACAACACACACAACCTTCAAGCTGCTCACCTGTGCCAGCTCCTCCTTCAACAAATTAGCCAGGCGCATGTAGATCATTGTTGAGCTCTTCTGGTGTGATTCTGCTGACTCATAAGCATCAACAAAGAACATGAGCAGGAGCAGGCGCCAATCTGTTACCCCTTGCTCCACTGCTTGCTCCTTAGCCATCCTGAGTGGTTAAGTCAGCCATGATTATCAAAAAAAAAGGAAGGAGGTAGGTGGCACTGCTCACAGTCCAGCCAGCAGTCACTGGTGGAAGGGTGGTAGTAGATTCCATTTCCACCCTGGTATGCATAGAACTTGTCATCAATAGAAGACTTGGCCTTGTACCGCTGAGTGAGCAGCTCCTAGATAGGGACATAGTAGACCTCTTTACTTGGATCTCTGCTGTCTTGTACCTGACAGGTGGATACTTGGCCTGTTTCACCACAGCACCACGCACGCACCACTGCAATAGTCAAAAAAAAAAAAAATGGGACAAATGCAGGGACCATACCAATCCTGCTTTGTGCAGCAGATGATGAGAGGTGGCGACCTCTTTCATCTTGAACTGCTTGTTGTTGATAATCTGGAGGAGATGCTTTACTGTGTCATCAGTAATGTTGTGCTTCAGGTGCCAGCAATACAGCTGATGTGTGGACCAAGTTGAAAAATCCCTCCACTTCTCTGGTGTGCCCTGGACAAATAAAACTGTTAACAGTACCAATCAGTAACAGTTTCATGTCTATATGTACCCTGTTGTGGTTGCTTTCTTCGTCTTCTTGCTCACTCTCAGAGTTGTGAGCACTGCTCTCCTCTGCAAAATCTTCATTCCTGCTGATGGCAAACATTGGTGAGAGGCACAAACACACCACCACCACTCAGGCACCACTGTGCACACACATGCACACACACACCACACACACATTCATCACTGTGCACCCACCACCACACAAGCACCACCACGCACCACCACACATGTGCACATGCACCACCACCCCCCACGCACCACCACGCACTCACCACACACTCACCACACATGCACCACACACACACCACCCCTACAGGCATCACCACTCACACACGCACCACCACACACGCATCACCACACAAGATCACTGTGCATGCATCACGCTCACGCGCACCACCATGTACCACCACACAGAGATGCATACAACAAAGGGGGTGCAGATGTTGAATTGGGACAGTCAGGTGCTTGAAGCCAGGCCTCCACTTCTGGCTGAGAGTGCTCACACAGTTCTAGGAGTGCATGAAAAGCCCAGTTCAATAAGGAATGTAAGGAGAAACAAAAGGGGTTGTGGGTACCTTGCCTGGCAGCATTCTTGGCATTCTCTGCATGTGTTGGGCTGCGCAGGTGATGAGCCTTTGATCATTGCTTGATTGAGGTCTGGCACACTGGGCACCACCAGTTGTTTTGCTGACCCGTGTGTTGCAATCAAAGCACAACTCAAGGTTGAGTCCTAGCTCCTTGAGTCATGGTAGATTTGGTTTGATTGCACCCAAGCATGGTGCATTGAAGGGTGCAACTAATAATTGAAGAAGTGTTAGTTCTCCATTGATTGAATTCAAAGGCTGCATGTAGGATATCGTTTGTTTGGCTGGTGCAGATCATCCATCGTTCCTCAATTGATGGAAAGCTTTTCATCTTGAATTTAGCAATTGTCACTTCAATGAATTGAATTGCTGGCAAAAAGTCTGGTTTTTTTGGCGCAAAGGGGCCAAACCTTCAACAACGCAGGCAAGCCAAGGACGAGAGGACATCTGATGGCCAAGGTAGCAGGTACTCTCACTCTTCTTGCAATTCAAGCACAAATCCTTGTCCATCACAATGGAAATGAGAGAGTGTTGCTTGCTGAATTGCTCAGTACATTGGCTCATGTAGATTGCCAAACTGAATGTGTTACAAATTCAAACTCCAAATTGGTGAGATCATGATTTGAGATGAAAGATTAAGAAATGGATTCTCCATAATGAACAATAACATCAATTCTCATTTGTCTGATCTCCTCACAGAGACTCAATCCTTCCACATGACAATCAAGACCTTCATTGGGGAACAATCAAAGCCAGCCAGTGGAGGATCAGCTGCTTCCAGTGCCTCAGGTCTCCCCCACCTGACTGACAAGGTGGCTGTACAGCAAAAAGCTTGCCTCCACCTCAAGATTAAGTTCTGCGCCAACCCACTACATGCTACATTGAAAGTGCTGCTTGGTGAGGAGATCTGCCTCAAGCTCAGTGAGAAGTACAACCTCTCAGAGCACCAGAAGGGCCTGGTGCTCAACAAGGCCTCTGCAGTATGCCCACCAAAGGAGAGGATGTGGTCATAGAGTAGTGGTGCTGCCTTATCAGCTCATGCCCTCTTCCTCAGGTGCTTCTGCAATTCAGGCTGGTAAGTGGTAGCTGATGCCTTAGCTGGTGAGTTGGTCTTGGAGGTGCCCCACTTCTTCTTGATGGCAGGATCTCATCACCACTCCCTGGTGTTGTCCTGATTCACATTTCAGGAGTGGTGTTTCAAAGAAAGAGAGGAGGAGTAGGTTTGGTTGAGCAGGGTGAGGAGATGTAGGCAAAATGAAGGGCAAGCTTCCTTGAGTAGGCAGGTCCACAACCTGAAGGCCTCTCTGCTGTACTTGATAACTTGCTGCCTGTCCATTTAGCATGAACCCTTGAAGGTGCAAGATTGTAGGTCATTTTGTGGAGGTAGATTGGCAGTAGGCAGTAGGTTGGTTGGCATACAAATGGCTAGCCTTGAACTTGTGCTCATTGCCAAACCTGATGATAACATGAAACACTCACAATGTACCTGTTACACAACACAGAGCTTTGTCAGGCGATTTGACATCAACTCATTGCATCATTTGGGCTGCCCTTATGACCACAGTGTGGTCACACCAGACAGTTGGCATATGCACACACAAGGAATGCAACAACAAGGTATACCCTCCTGTCCACCTTAGGCTGCAGCTCATGTGTGGCATGCAGCATCCCCTGCCAGCTTCTCAGAAACACACGCTGGTGACACATTTGGCAGGGGGACAGGGCTCATTGTTGCTGCACTTGCCATGATTGCAGCTTTGGTGGTTGAGAAACAGGGCAGGTTTATGGTACCACAGATTTGACCCTTGGTGTGAGAGCATGGCACTTGGACTGGTCATATTGGTGGTGTGCTGCCACGTTTGGGAAGTAACCTTCCTCTCAGCTTCAAGCACCTCTTGCAAGTGCTTCATTGCAAGAGTTATCATCTTGAGGCACAAGTTCTTGCTGTGGGTGGTATGAAGAGGCGTCCCTCAAACCCTGTGACTTCTGCCTTGAGACATGTGTGAGGCAACCTCTGCTGTGGCTCCTAATTAGCCTGGAGATCAGTGCATGAGGTGCAGTTGGGTCCTTGAGGTATCCCTATTTTTAGGTTTTGTGTAAATGCCCAAAGGCCAGTGGCCATTGGCTGGTGGTGGTGCTGAATGTACATGGCACTTGCTATGAGGTGGTTCTGCAGTGAATAAGTTATCCCATAATGGGTGTGTCATTGGGAGACTTGGGTGATACAAATGCCTTTCCCCTCACATGGTGGGTGAGTGGGTGAGTGGCAGGTGTAGTGGGTGGGAGCTCCTGCCCACCACACCTGCCATGAAGGACAAGTAAACTTTTTGTCAGTTGGGGGGTGTTGTGTGTTGTGGAGAATGGATGATAGTACTTGCATCTAAAGAATGTGTCCAGGTCTAAGGAGAGTAAGTTTATTATTATTTACTAATGCCAGGTGGCTAAGTGCCTTATGAAGACCGTTGTGTGTCTGGCAGGGCAGGCAGCTAGTCTCGCCAGCATGTAGTTGAACCTGCGGTCCTTGAACTTGGGGAAGATGAAGACTGGCTCAGCAAGGCGCTCCTCCTGCTTGAGGGCGTGGAGATGTTGCATCTACGTGTGGGCAATGGCTAAGGTGAGCCACTTGTTGGCAGGTTGGCTCCTATGACTTTAGGTATAAATTGTTGCCCCCTGCCTGGCGGTGTTAGCTTGTCCTTGGTCCTCACCCAGTGGATAGGCAGATGTGTAACTTCCAGCAAAGCAGCACCACAGGTCCCTTTGTGTTTGGAAATGGGTGTGTGGCCTGAATTAATAAAGGCCATGGTTGCACATGTGAGGAGCTGTAACAGGCAAGTATTTATTATCTCTGATTTTCTGTGTGTCTTGTGTCTGGTTCCAGTTAATTCACATGAACACAAGGACAAAGGCAAAGCAATTTCTTCTCTCACATCAACTGACTCAAGATGTCAAAGAAGAGCCATGTGGATGGCAATGAGGAATTCATTTGTATGTAGAAGTGAACACTTTAAGCAATTGTTTTGGTTATTTTGAAGTGCATTAGTTAGCCTTTAGGGTTGTACTTATGTGTGACCTTGTGTTCAACTCCAGATGTGCTTTGCTATCACTTCAATGACATGAAGCTTGTGTATGTGATGGAGACAAGGACCAAGCCCTTCCACAGTGTCCACTTGCATTACTGATTTGCAAGTCTTACAAGGCTAATGTGAGTGTGATGGACTTGGTAACCCAAAATGCCTTCCAAGTTCTCTTCCTCAAGCATTGTCAACCTTGTGCATGTGGCTCGCTGCTACCTGGTATAGCCTTGCCCCCCACTGTTTCTGTGAGGCATGTGGTGTTGTACCTGATGCCCACCTAACATTTTCTTTTCATTTCCAGTTGTGAAGCATTACTTCAGGTCCATTGACACAAAGTAAGACTGGGAGGTTTGGCCAGCCAATAAGGAGAAGCAGGCTAGGACAAACCTGCTGCTCTACATGGCGTGGAGGTACTTGGTATGTACAAAGGTGGTCAACTCCCTGTTCAGCAGAACTAAGTTCTATGGTGTCCAAGATCAAGGTATGTAGAAACCTGTACTGCGCCATGGTGCCAAGCAATCTCTCACACACTGATTTGTTGCACAGACAAAGAATTCTATTTGACCTTGAGGTACATGTCCTTGTTCACAAGGTACACCCAAACAGGCTCCTTCTTAATGGTAGCCACATTCTTGCATAACCATTCAAGAGCTTCAGCTACAGTGATACAAAGAAGAACTGAGAGTCCTGCATGACAGTAACAGCCAGTTACAGATGATGGTGCTTCAAGCGCAGCAGCTGGCACTTATGGGAAGCATTGGTATGTAGTCACAACCATGCACCTGCCTTTCTGTTGTGCATTGTTGTATTTTTATTGTGCAGTTGCACTATTTGCTCCTCACCATGCCCCAGCAGGTTCTCCAGTAAACACATCTGGCTTTCTGTGTGTTGTGTGTTGTTTGTTGCATGTTGCTGAGTGTGTTGCTCCTGATCACACATCAGCAGGTTTGCCAGGTGGCAGCTCCTCCTCACCTTCCTCCCCTTCCCCCTCTTCCTCATCTTCCCCCTCACCTCCTTTGCCTTCCTCATCACCACCTTTCCCTTTGCTGTCTTGTCTGATTGGGAGGTTGCTGCCTTACTGTGCTTGGTGACAGGTGTGGCTGGTGCTTTGGCCTTCTTTGCTGGCTTTGTCTCTTTGACATCAGGGAATTCCTCCTCTCTACTTCCTCATCAATTCAATCACCTCAACTATGGCCACCTGAGACGTCCTGGCTGGGCAGATCAGTGCATCCAGCAGAGTGGACATGCTTGAATGCCACAAGGCAGCTAACAACAATGAAGGCCTGGGGAGCACCAATCACACAACCATCAAAGCTACCAGATAGCTTCCTCACCTTCACCAATGACCCTGAGGGTACCAACCTGCACATTGAATGCCAAAGCAACAACTTTGGCAGAAGCCAGATTTCATGCTGCCCATTACCAATTTCCCTCATTTCCCAATCACAGGCTCAACCTCCAGCCAAACGCTCCAGGTGTTTGTGCAAGGTACCAGTCAAGATACCAACAAGTGGTTGGCAGGAGGGATGCAGAAGCTTCACTTCTACCCTGATGAGGAGAAGGGGGTGCCCACTCACAAGCCTGCCACTGAGCTTGCACACCAGCCAAGGTGCTCAACAAACAAGGGTGTGAAGAGTTCTGGTTCCATTGCACTGGAAAAAATAAGTCCACAATTTTTGAGTGCACAGAAAGTGCCTGAACATTGCAGCATAAAAATGCAGCTTGCTGCACACAGAGGTTGCTGGTTTTCTGTGCTGCAGGTGCCAAGTCTGTGCACCCATTTGAGCCCCCTTGATGCACCAGATGTGCAGGGGGCGTGCAAGAGCGTAATGGGAATGAGATGCATTTGTGTGTCTAGTGTGCATGTAAGCTGTTGGCAGGTCCAGCAGATAGGCCAAGGCTCACCTGCGCCACTTGGCTGTCCTCCTGGCTGGCTTGGCAACAGTGGTGCTCTTGGCCTTCCTCTTCTTCTTGTTGCTGGAACCCACCTCTGCCTCCTCAGCATCATCATCATCATCATCATCAGCATCTTTGGTCAATCTGTTGTCCTCCTCAGCAGAGCAGGCAAGCCAGAAGTGGGCTGCAGTGGCCATCCAGGCCTGGCAGTCCCTTGGGTTGTTGGCCTTGAGCAGAGAGCTCCTTCTTGGCACATAGAGCGTCATCCTGCCAGAGACAAGTTGGGCCAAGCACCTGGCAAAGGCATCCTCCACAGCTTTGTGTGCACCATCTGTGTGCACCTTGGCCTGCGCCTGGTCAACCAGGCAGGCAGTGAAGATGCCTGTGCCCATCTCTGCAAGAACCATCTGGACAGCCTCTGCACCTTTCAGCAGATCAGCCAGAGACTGTATTGCCTTGTAGGCTGGCATGCCCACACACAAAGAAAGGAGAGGTCAAGTTAAGGAGGAAAGCGGCTTGCAGGAAGAAAGCAGGGACATACCAATCTGATGCATTGTTTCCTTGTTGCCTGTTGAGGGAGGTGTGGCGGTCATTGTTGTTCATGCAGCCAATGCCAAAGGCAAAGGTGTGGGTGGCGCGGGCGTAGGTGATGGCTGGGTGCTGCTTGGCGAGGTACTGGTCAAAGTTGGAGGTGTTCAGGTTGGTGTTGACTGACTTCTGCCTGATAGGTCATTTCCATGCTTGATTGTTGCTAGAGAAAAACACCACAATTAGTGAGGTTAAGACAACAAGGCGTACAAGATGGGTAGAACCTTGGGTGTCCACCACCTCTTCTTCTGTAGGCACTCACTCACTCCACTCCTAAACATGCTCTATCTTAGTGCATTGCTGTGCATGTAGAGGTGGACTTGGTAGGTACAGCAGAGGTTTCTTTCTTGTAGATGGCATCAACACCTTCATTGCTGTTGAAGAAGATGTTGCTGGTGCCTGATGGCTTGAGAGCAGTGTCTCAGAGCACAGCAGCCCACTGCTTGAGCGCTAACTGGCCAAATGCAAACTTAGACTTCTGCTCACCAGCTTGGATCAGCTGCTTCACAACACCACAGGCAACAATGATGATGTTCAAGCACACCTCCTTGGAGATGGCCAGCATGAGACAGAAATTGTAGGCCACACACCAGTGTCCTGCCCATGAACATGATGACCCTTTCGCCTTTGTTTCCAATGAAGTCTCCACCTCATCCTCCAGCGAATCCTCTGGTTCTGCTGATGAATAAATGTCTTGCACTTCTTGCCCATCCCTTGTGTTTTGCACACAGTCCATCCTACCTACCTTGATAACATGCCTTCAAAAGTAAATTGTATTTTTTAGGTACCCAAAACGTTCTGATCTAGGTAGCACAAATATTTGGCCTTGAATACAAGGAGAAGTATGATTTGGTTGTGTGGCTTGAGAATCTTTCCCTCCTACTTGCCATCACAGTGGTGCTGGGCCTGCATGTTCATGCAATGGATGTCAAGTTGGCCTTTCTCCATGCATGCCTTGTCAAGAAGATCTACATCAAGCAGCCTGAGGGGTTCATGTCCACCACACACCAACAAGGTCTGCCTCCTGCTCAAAAGCCTCTACAGTCTTAAGCAGGCCCCACATGTGTGGAACAAGGAGATTGACCTGCACCTGTGTTGGCACAGTTATGTACTGACTGATGCTGATTGGGAGGGCTGTTGCCTTCATTTCCCTGTATGTTGATGACTGCACCATTGTCACCAGTGATAGCCTTCTGCAGCCCACAAAAACATAAGCCAAACAATAAATGAAACTTTCATTTTTGGGGGGGTACTGAACAAAGCAAAATT
>CDFJ01217956.1:0-10989 GCA_000826505.1 Acanthamoeba pearcei
CCCCACCTCGTTAGCAGCGAGGCACCTTAACCACTCGGCCACAATGTCTTACGCTTCCACACTTGGCCCACCGGCGCCCGCCGCACCCAGGGCGACAGGAGCACAACAACAGGAAGGCCAGGGGGGCAGGAAAAAAGATATGCATCCGCCGGGAATTGAACCCGGGTCTCCCGCGTGGCAGGCGGAAATCTTGCCACTGGACCACGGATGCTTGTTCTGCTGGAGTCGGGGCTGGCTCACATTTTTTCAATTTAACTCATAGCACCCATTCACTCGCCACAACTGCCTCAAAATTAAAGTCTATGCTTCTCCCCTCCTTTCACCTGCCTGCTGCAGTGAGTGGGATCAGCCAGACAGAGGCAAGACACAAGAGCTCAGCACAAGTGACAGATAGAATCACAATACAAACTCACACTCTTCCCATCCAATAAATTTTGGTTCCAAAAGTGTATGTAGCAAATTCACCAGGATCAGGGAACAACTTGCAGCATCAGTTGAAGCAGCTGGGCAACAGCAGGTGTAGGTGCACAGGGCTTTCAATGCACTCACCTGTGACATGACTGTTGGCCAGGGAGGTGACAGTGTTGTTGTTGTGGTGGTGGTGCATGTTGATACCACATTGTCCCACCATATCTTTTTCTATCACCCTTCCCTGACACACAGCATCCACAGGCTTTTCTCCCACATTACCCCTCCCCACCACCACCACCAACCCTCCATAATCCCCTGCAATAGAGCAGGCCAAAAAAACCACAGTTACCTCCTGGGTTCTGGGAGGCACACCCTTTCTGCCCTGTCTGGAGTTAAGTAGTTGTGCTAGTCAACAGACCACTCCTCCTCATTCATCCATATGCTGCCATGGAGGCCAGATCACACTGGCAGGCCTGGCTGGATGCAGGCTGTGCAATTTACCATGGTGGCCTGTGTTTTCTTGAAACAACACAACAAAAAGAAGGAAAGATTGGTTTTGTTTTAGTTAACTAATAGTTAGCATGCAAACCATTAGTTGGGGCTGTTTTCAGGTAAGAAGTAAGGCACTTATTTCAGTTGTGTGAAAAAAGATTGTGGCAACTGCTGCTGGTTTGACCCAGCAGATGCCCAAGGGCTCTGGGCTTGTCATCTTCCTGACTGGGATCTATGCTGATGGGTTGAGGCTCAAGACAAGGTTGAGAAGATGGAGGAGGATGAAGAGGATCTCTGAGCAGGGTGAGACTGCTGTTGGCTGACCACACTGTGTGCTGCAGTGCTCTATGTATGCACAGAGAAGCTCCTCAACCTTGGTGCAAGGCAGGCTGAGCAACTGTACCTGATGAAGTACTCTCTAAAGCAGGGTTTGAAGGGTGCCAGAGAAGGGCCAGTGCAAGGTGCAAGCCCTTACAAAACTATTCCTTCTCCTCACTCCCCTTCCTGCAGCTCATCATCCACAACAGGGAAGATGCTGGACTGTGGCAGTGTTTCTCTGCCTGCAGGTTTGTGAAGCCTGCACACATTTCTTGTTCACTCTCATCTTTGCCCTCATCCTCTGACCCAACTGATCCACACCAGCTCATCACAGTCCTTCCTGATGGAAATGTGCTGCTTCTTGCACACCTTCAGTGGCCAGTATCTCCCAATGTGGATGAGGGGATGGGGAGGTTGTGGTTGGACTTATGGTTGCTGCACAGAATACACACCTGTCCAATCAATTGCTGAGGGTTGACCAGGTCACAATGTGCAGCAGGCTCAGCATCCTCCTCACTCCTTGGGTGTGGGCTTGCATCTGGCTGGCTGGTACACTTCTTGCTCCCTTTGTTCTCATTCAGTTTTGGTTGGCTGTCATTTGCTGGGTGGTCTGCTTCCCCTCACACTCATCACATGTGCAATAGGGTTGAAACCCTTTCTTCAGACACCACTGCCAGTAGCATGATGGGATGTGGGGGACAGCATTGGTGAGTGGTGTTTGGTTTCCACATGTCTGGCAGTTGTAGGTTATCTCATCAAGCATGATTGTGGTGAAAAGCTGTAATGGTCAAAATAAAAAGAAGTTACCTGCAAAAACCATGGGCAACCACAAAAACCAAGGGCAACCACCTACAAAAACCAAGAACAACTGGGACAAACCAAGGGCAACCACAAAAACCAAGAGCAACAGGAAAAAACCCAAAAAAACCCAAGGTTCAAAATAAATCCTGATGGAGGTGGATTGGTGTGTTGTGCAGATGAGAAAAATCAAATGATTTTCACTTCCTATAATGATGTGATGGTTGGAATAAATACAGGACCTTGGGCGCTCTACCCCAAAAGCAATAATCCTCTGTCCTTCCAGCACATCTGGATTAGTTGTATGTGCGCCCGGCACACCGCTACAGCACACAGGTCCAGCAGAACAAGCATCCGTGGTCCAGTGGCAAGATTTCCGCCTGCCACGCGGGAGACCCGGGTTCAATTCCCGGCGGATGCATATCTTTTTTCCTGCCCCCCTGGCCTTCCTGTTGTTGTGCTCCTGTCGCCCTGGGTGCGGCGGGCGCCGGTGGGCCAAGTGTGGAAGCGTAAGACATTGTGGCCGAGTGGTTAAGGTGCCTCGCTGCTAACGAGGTGGGGTTTCCCCGCGCAGGTTCGAATCCTGCCAATGTCGATCTCCTCTTTTTGCGTCGTGTGAGCTGCAATCAGTTCATTTCGCATCATTTCGCTTGCTGTGCTTACTCCAGACAACCTGTTCTAGCAGGAAGGAAAAATCAGATCGGCCATCATCAGCAAAATAAAATCTGGCATGTGTGTGGTTAAAATGATAGTAAATAAAAAACCTTGGAAAATGCTGTTTGTGTCAGTTGGGCAAAGATGACTGATGGTGTGTCATAATCTGATCCAAAAAAGTTCTAGTTGTATAATTCAGCTTCTACAGACATCACACAAAACTGGACCTCCTGCCACTGACTGCTGCAACCTGCCAAATCATATTCAGGTGAGGAGAAAGAGGCCATAAAAATGTAATGATATGAGTATGAACATGACAAATGTACATTCTCTGAACCAGCAACTTCCTTAATTGCACTGTCTCACATCTAGGCATGATTATGGGAGCGTGTGTTTGCTGTGGGACGGAAGCCAATGCTCTCCGCCATCCGCCGGCTCTCCTCAAAGGCTCGTCGGCGTGTGGCCTGAGATGAAACCGCAGTCATCAGGAAGCCGTTGGTTGCCGCTTCGACCTTGGCCGCCTGACATGGAAAAGGCAAGGGTGAGTGTTGTGTTGCGTGTGCGTGTGCCAGTTGCAGGACGACGTACCTCCTTGGCCATGTTGGTGCGCAAGCGCTTTTCGGCCCTCTTTTGCACCTCCTTCTGCTCTTCGAGGTCCTCGAAGCGCTGAAGCATGTCATTTAGCCTGTTGCGAGCAGAGGCTTGGCCGCCTGCCGCAGGTGGAGCTTCCTCCCTCTTTCTCTTTCCGCCTGCAATGTTGGCTTGCTGCTGTGGCTGTTGAGCGCCAAGTGAAGAGCGTACGTGTGAGATGCTGCTCATGTTTGTACAAACCAACACACGAACACAGGTGCAGACGCACGCACGCACATGCACGCGCACCAGTTCTTTTACCTTTGGCATCACGATGTCAGGCGTGATGTCGATGTCCTCTTCATCCTCGGGCGCCCTCTTTCTCCTTCGTACGCGGGTAGCGATGGAGGCTTCACCGAGGAATAGCCTGTCCCAGTCCTCCGCGAGCACCTTGCCCTTGGTCTGCAGCCACCGCTCCTGCTTGGCCTTCCAGTCCTTCTCCCACTTCCTCAACTCGACGATCCACGAGGCCCTGCCAGCAGCGGAAACACGCAGCACAAGTGAGCGTGAGTCGAGACGCACCCGATCCAGCGCAGCGTTTGTAAGCTCGCACGCACCTGGTCTTGACGTATTTGTCCTTCCATTCAAAGTGGGGATCGTTGTAGTCCTTGCCGATCATCTTAATGGCCTTGTCGACGTCGAACCCGCGTGTGATCATCCACGCAAGGAACATGGTGGGCGAACTGAGCAGAGCAGCAGAGAAGAAGAAAAAACAAAGGTGAGTCGGTGTTTGGATCACAAGGTCCCGCTCAACTCGTCGCGTGTCATCACGTACCGTCGCTGGCCTTCTTTGCAGTGGACGATCACGTTGCCGTTGTCGATGGCCTTGTCGATGAACGTTGTCGACTGAAGGGACGGGAGGATGAGTCGAAAGGGTCAACGCCAAAAAATAACGGCAACTGAGGGAGGTTACCTCCTCAAGGACATTGAAGGCGCCATAGTCAGCCAGCAGAGCCGGGTTCTGAAGATCGGGTATGTTGAGGTGGTGGTAGACCACACCACTCGTCGCTGCGCTCTGCATTCGTGTTATATTACACCATATGGTGAGTGATTGTACGCACAGACTACGCCCACCGGTGGCAAGAAGCTAACCTTGTGCATGTGCTTGCCCTGGAGAAAGGCCTTCTGCGCGAGCTCGTACGTGCCGTCGACCTTGTCGAACTCGATGACCGACAGCACGGCCCTGATGTTGTGCTGTGTAAGATGCGTCGAGCCGGGAATGGCCACTGGGAAGTTGCTCAAGAAGAGGGTGTTCCCAGTCTTCGGGTCCTTTAGGCTATACAACAGCTTGGCTGGGTGGGAGGCAAGGTGGAATGGATCAACAAAGGTCTTCATCTCGCAGTAGAGTCAGAAGAGATTATGTTATGTTGGTGGTGGGGGTACCACGCAGCTTGGGCTTGATCTTGGCGAGGGGGTGAGGATGGGAGACCTCTTCGCCGAGCAGGCATTCTTCGCACGCATCGAAATCGCCGCAGGTGGCGCAGTGGTAGCGCACCTCTCGCTCGGGATCGATCAAAATCTGGCAACCGTCGCAGCAAAACTCGACCACTAGAAGGTCCCATTAATTGTACAAGAGTGAGATTTCATTCACGTTACTAGTTGCTTGACAAGGTGGGGGTGGGCACCTTCATCATCGACTGATCTCAGCAATTTTACAAATTCGCGAAGACGATTACGTGGATCAGCAAGCGTGCAATCTCATGGGAAAGAAGAGGGCAGTACCTTGATCGTGATGCATTCTCGGAATGAAGAGTTATATCTTGTCTCTTGAATCAAGCCCTGATCTTTGCTGGCCCTCTTCCGCCGTTTCGATTCCGTTGGGCCGCGTTTTTGAGTTTCGCGCCAAAAAAGAGCAACGGCAACAAGCCCAACTGCGGTCAAGGTCAAGAGGACAACAAGAGGTGCGCCAACTCGCGGTAGCGGGGAACAGGCTAGCGGCCGGGAGGACGGCCTAAAGAAGACACGACCAAGGAAGGAGACGTAGAAGCCCAAAGACATCCCAGCTCTGAACACGCCACCCAGCACGACATAAAAACGTGCACCGCCGAGCGGCCACAACGCGTGCGAAAACGAGCAGTAACAAAACGCAAGCTCTAGTGTGCCACTGGAGAACAAAAAGAATACAAACCCCTCCGCCCACGGGCGTGCCTCACTTGTCGCCCAGCTGCGCCCGGCCATACTCGACAAACTCGTCGATCAGCACCGGCCAGGCCTCTGCACAGACAGGAAATCGGCACACGGTGAACAAAACAGCACACGGAAGCGCGCACCACCGGAGCACGGGCGTGGTCCTGTTACCTTCGGCGTTGTAGTTGGACATGTCCTTGTCGATCATGTTGGCAAAATCGAGGAGTAGAGCCCACTCGTCCTTGGAGATGGAGTGCTTGCGGTTCTTCTGTAGCGCAGGTCGTTAGCAGGCACGCATCACCGCACACAGGCGCAACACACGAAACACTGACCTGCAGGAACTCGATCCACAGGTCCAGGAAGTGAAACTTGTCCTTGAGAATGAGCTTCCAAAGCTCAATCGCCATGTTCAAATCTGTCACAGGCGACGACGAGGAGGATGTCAGGGCCACAGGCTCCAGCATCTAGCTATGTAGTAAAGCATAAGATCAGCTGACGGGTGTCCGCACCAAGTCCCTTCGACCTTGTGTCCTTGCCGTAGGTGAAGACAAAGTTGTAGAACTCCTTGAAGTTGTGCGGCTCCTGGAGGAGGGCCTTGAAGGCAGGCACCTTCTCCTTGAGCTTGGGGATGTCGTCGCACCTGTTGCCGATGGGGTGCCGCCGTTAGGGTCAGTGCAAAGACAGCAAACACCAAGCGAACGTGTGCCTCCGGAGGGAAGGAGACGTACTTCCAGTAGGTGAGGCCCTCCTTCCACTCATCTCGGGTAAACTCATTCAGAACGGAAGCCTTGAACTGCCAGGCGATGATGAGCGTGACGAGCTCCTCAGGATCGACGCCAAGATCAGCGAAGAACCGCTCCATGCCTCCCTCACTGCCGATAACATCGGAATCAGGGTCTACGAGGCCAAATAGAGGTAAGAGCATGAAGAGACAGCACAGCACAGCTCAGCACATGAGCACCACTATGCAAGCTGCATGACAAAGAAAGAGGAGCAAGACTGATCGAATGCACGAGCAGGATTAGGGAGACCTACCGCGATAGGTCTCGAAGAGGGAGTCGATCTTGGCCGGGTCGACAGGACCCGAGGCCTTCTTGCCCGCGGCAGCCTTGGTCTTGACGGCAAACGCGTCAGGGTTGGCGAAGTAATTGTCACAAGCCACCTCCAGATTCCATTCGAACTGCTTCAGGGCATTGATAGCCACATCTTCACTGAAATTTGTGTTGGGCACAAATTCAAAGGAGAGTTGCACAAATGAGATCGCTGTGGGGGGGGGGGCAGGGCGACAAGAGACGTACCAGGAAGTAGTGAAGACCACGAAATTCCTGACCTTCTCCTTTTGGGCTGAGTTGAGGGTGTTCTGAGGCGCGGATGCATGCAATTAAATGGAAATTGAGCGCCAATCATCAGCTACGAACCTCACGATCAAAGCAACCAAGCGCAGAGAGAACACTGGATTGCCTGGTACCATTATATGCCCAGAATTGATCCTCAATTCGATGTGCAGGCCGCGAGCAAGACAAAAAAATTTGGGAGGCTTTACGAAATGTCAATTTGGCGCCAAACAAAAATTTCATTTACTGTCACGACTGCCAGTCAAAAAAGGGATAAATAATTTAGTTGGTAATAATAAATATTCAAAGGAGGAAAACGACAACGAAGACGCCAGCAGCAATGGAGGGGAGCGGTGGCAATGGCGGACGCAAATCCTTCGCTGCCTCACTCGAAATCGATGTTCCACACGGTGACCAGCTGCAGCGATTAGAAGTGGCCGTAGAGGACGAGAGCAATCAATCATCAGACGACCGTTCTCGTAACGAGCCACAACTGCCTCCTTTCTCTCCTCCTTCTCCTTTGTCCCCTCCTCCTTCGCCTTCCTCCGCCAGCCCCTTCCTTCATCGGCCGACCACGCCCACAGCGCCTTCATTCTCGAGTTCGAGAAAATCATCCATGTCACAAGTTCGAGCGTCGCTGGAGGTGACCATCGAAGGCGGCGACACCCGCATACTTTCCAAACGCATCGCCACACCGCGCAAGCTCACCGCCCCACGAGGTGCGCCCACCCTACCCTATTTGTGCCTGTTTGATATTAATAACACGTTCGCGTTGTTGCGCAATGACCTTCAATTTCCCACTCTTCTCTCTCTTCGTTTCCACTTCGTCCACTCCAGCGGCCGGCGACAGTGTCAACTACCGCGATGAGATCCTGCGAGAGGTACCGCCAGTTTGTGTGTTGGGTTCAATCGATGTCCTCAGGAGCTGCACTCACACGGCCTTTCGCGCATCAGATTGTGAGCACAGAGCGAGCTTACGTCGAAGGGCTAGAGATCCTCATCAACGTACATTCTATCCCTTCTCTCCTGCGCACCTTGATCGCTGACGGCTTCAACACTCATCTCTCGTGCTTGCGTTCCCTTCCCGCACAGCATTTTTTGATCCCGCTGCGGGATGAAGGCTGCGTGACGAAAGAGGACATCATTCATCTGTTTGCCAACGTGGAGGTGCTGGTTAAGGTGAACCAGGAGCTTCTCGATGGGCTCGAGAGGCGAACCGAGGAGTGGGACCCCAACTCCTGCATTGGCGACTTCTTCCTTCGCCTCGCCTCCTTTTTCAAGTTATACACCGGTAAGCCTTTCCGCTTTCCTTTCCACAGTGGTGTCGTGTGGCGTGTGTGGCGTGTGCTGCGTGCGTGCGTGCTTTTTGCTAACTGTGCATCCGCCACCGCGCTCGACCAGTCTATTGCAAAAACTACGAGCTGGCGGTGCAGACGATGGTCAGGTGTAAAGAGAACCCACACTTTGCCGAATTTTTGCAAGAGCGCGAGTTCACTCCCGAAGCGAAGGGTCTGGACCTCGGCGCATTTCTCATCATGCCCATCCAGGTACCGTTTCCTTGCCTGTCCCCTCCCCCAGCCACACTGACCTTCAGTTGCTGCTGTTGTGATCCCCCTGCAGCGAATACCGCGATACGTTCTGCTTTTGAAAGATTTCCTCAAGTTCACGCCCAAACGACATCCAGGTGCGTCGACGTCACGCCGAGATGGCGGCCTTCGCGTTTGGCTCACCATTGCACCTGTTGGTGTCGTGCGCAGACTATGCCGATATCAACAAAGCGCTGGTCGAGTTTCAAGAGGTGGCGGTACACGTGAATGAGTCCATGCGACGGGCCGACGAGATGTACGGTGCCTCAATTTACCACCCCTGTATATTTTGCTTATACATTTGTTTATTTCTTTATATAATACTATATACTGGCTTAGTTTGCTCAAGTTTTAATTGCTATTGTTGCATTACTTGTTTCTTTATTTTTTTCCCTTCCTCAGCCCAAGAGAGACCGAGCGCTCAAGGACCTTTATATCTGATGTCGCAACGTGTTTATTATCTTAATACTATTGCCACATTACAATGCCTTATCATGCCGCCTATACAGCAAAACGATTGTGGAAATTCAGTACAAGTTTGGCTCGCAGCACACCGTACGCCCCATCCCTGCGCGTACGTGCTGAGTTGGGTGTTTGGCTTTTGCCGCTCATTGTTCCCCACGCACCGCAGATTGTGACGCCCACCAGGCGTTTCGTGAAGCAAGGCAAGCTGGTCAAGATCACCTCGCGCTTCGTCAAGGAAACGCTGTTCTACCTGTTTAACGACGTACTGATCTACGGCTACGAGGTGATGGGCTCGTACATCTTCAAGGGCGAGATCTCCATGGGCACAACCTGGGTTCGAGACCTACCCAACACAGAGCGTACGTTCATCATCTTCGCTTAGCCATCCGGAGGTGCTGTCGCTGTTGCAGCACCATGCCAGCGAGAGCTCTTGCTGACCTCACGAGGCTTTGCCCGTACCGGCCGCAGTCGTCAGGAATTCATGGCAGATCGTGGCAACGAAGAAGACCTACACAGTGTTTGCTGCTGACCCAGACGAAAAAGAGAGTTGGATGACAGCCATGAATCAGGTCATAGACGCACTCGTGGCCAAGAATCCAAGCCTGCTCGGTACGCCCCGTCAGCATCAGATGGATGCCATTGAATGTAGGGTGTCAATTATTTATAAATAAGCTATTTGTTTATTTTGGCGTGCAGAGCAAAGAGCGGTCCTCAGCATGAAGACACGGGGCGTTATGTCTTGGATCTCCGAGTCGGTTGGCCTCACCTATGCGCCGAAGGAGGTACGCGTTGGCCAACTTGATTATTATTTTTGTATCAAAAAATCATTCAATTTATTGCGTTTGCTTCGGGTTTTGCACAGTTCGACCCCACGTACGGCACGCCCCATCCGTCTGCCCGCACCACTCCCTACAATTCTGGGCTTCCGGCGCCCACCATACAGCATGGCCAGGTACTTGCTTGCTCGCCCTTGGCATTCCTTCCTACGGGCCCTGACCGGTCACGTCGTGTTGTTCATCATGATTCATTAGCAGCCGGCGGAGAGTGACGAGAGTGACCTCCTGTTGCCGAGCGCCGGTGCAGGCCGAGGCCATCCGCTTTTCCACTCCTCAGCATCACCGCCCGGCGAATGCTGCACCGCATGCGTCCTGATGTAGAGCCCCACGAAGCCTCGTTCTTCTTTTTCTCGCATTCGTTGTTTCTTAGCGCGCACAGGTCCCCTGCCTATGCATTGACCACCACACACGCACGAGTGACTGTGGCGAGGGTAGTGAGGGATCGATCGTGGTGGCGTGGTCGGGGCCTCATCCGCAACAATCGCCGGTGTTTGATATCACCTTCCGTAAAGCGGTCTAGTCCTTAGTTATTGATTTGGCAAGCGGAGAGGAACATGATGGATGGAAAAGGAGATTCCTCCCCGCCAGAGGCGGAGACGACAGATCACTCGGTTGAATTGGAGGATTTCAATAGTTTAGTTGATGAGGGATCTTGCGAAGATGAACGACCGGGCAAGGACGGTGGCGGAGGAAAGCAAACAAAGGGGAAAGTGCGCGCTGTGGAAGGAGAAGATGAGGACGAGTGGTTTCTTGAGGGGGGCGAGATCTGCGACGACGATGCCATGCAAGATTACTCGGCTGTAGAGGCCGACAACAACCTGTGCTGCTTTGATGGCGGCCGACGCAGACGAACGAGCGTTCCCACGTGCTTCTGCTTCGTGCCGTTCTGCCTGCCGGTTTACATCTCTCCAGTCTTTCTCAACATCATCTCGTGGGGCCTTCGATCTGCCATCGCCGCCACGGGTGCAGCTGCCATCAGCATCTACCCTACCATGCCTGCCCGTACGTCCCGGCACCGCCAGCTCCCCCCCCCCTCTCTGTCTGCCGCTGACAGCCTCTTTCTTCTATCGTTTGGGTTGATGCAGTGTTGTCGGCGGCGTTGTTCATTGCCCCCATCACGGCCGTCTTTGCATCAGCGCCCACACTGGGACGAACGCTCAACCTATCCTGGGCTATCATGGCGTACCCTCACCCACAATTGCTGTGTGTGTGTGTGTGTGTGTGTGCATTCTGTGGTGTGTGTGTGTGTGTGTGCGTGCGTTCTGTGTGCGCGTCATTAATTGGCGCTGCATTGCTGATGCACTCGCCAGTGGATCTACAGTGGGTGCCCTCCTCAGT
>CDFJ01218214.1:830-14143 GCA_000826505.1 Acanthamoeba pearcei
GAGTTGCTACGTCTTGGATGGATCCATCCATTCATCAAGACCTTCACCGACAATCAATTTAAATCAATTGCAAGCCTGAATGAATTAAAGAAATGAAGAAAGACGCACCCACTACGGCGTCGGCAGGGATCTCAAGTTCCACAAGACCGTAGAGACGGCCAGCCTTGTCCCAGGCCTGCCAGTCCTGACCCTCCGCCGTCAGTTTCACTGCCTTGTACCCCACGCTCGACATTTTGCAATTAATCAATTCAATGATTTTTGTTTTTGATTAATTTGTGTATTTTGTTCAGCTTGCTGCCTTCACAGAAGCACCAGCCGGACAAGAAAATCGTGGATAACACCAGGGAAATGAAAAGGAAATAGTAATCATGCGCTCAAATCCCGGTTGGTCCGCACAAATCCGCACGAAAATGAAAGTGTGCGGGCCAACAGCGGGAGAGTGATCCGTACAAGAATCGTAATCCCTGCGGAAACGTTGCGTGGGGCTATATAAATTCACGTGTTTGCTTTTGACTTTACTATATCATCAATCCACTTCAAGCTGCACCCACCACACCAACACCCAGTGCGCACTGCTCACCAGCCACTGGCCACACACATGAGTTCCAGCAGCAGCAGCAGCGATGATGGCGGCGCCATAGCCATGAAGCAGTTAAAAGGCAAGCACGTAGAAGAAGACGAGGAAGCGGACGACGGCACCAGCCGGGAAGACGAGCTGGACCTGGTCGACAGCGCCAGCGGCCTGTCCAGCGGCGGCGGTGGCAGCGGTGGCGCGTTCGAAGAAGGGCTGGCCTCGAGCGGGGTGCCGCCCGTGTGCTTGAGCTTCAACGACCTCAGCTACTCGGTGCGCATCAAGAAGGGACCCTTCGCCGATGGCATCAAGGGCCTGGGCCCCAAGCTCAAGTCGTGCCGGCTGTGGGCCAAGGAGTCCAAGGAGATCCTCAAGCCCATGTCGGGCCACTTCCTACCCGGCCGCCTCGTGGCCATCATGGGCCCCTCTGGTTCGTAGTCACACCACACCACACCTCTCTCGACTCTCTACAAGCTCTACATTTTCTTTTATTTATTTTTTTTATTTTACAACATGTAGCGGGTGGCACATGATGACTCACGCACGACACGCACGACACACACGACACACACACACACAACAGGGGCGGGTAAGACGTCGTTCCTGAACCTGCTGAGCGGTCGGACGAGAGAGGGCAAGCNNGGCGGCGAGATCCTGGTCAATGGACACAAGCTCAGCCGCGACCAGTTCAAGCGCGCCAGCGCCTACGTCATGCAGGAGGACACGCTCCTCGGCAACCTCACCCCTCGGTACACCACACGCACCACCGCACGACACGCACACGCGCCACCGCACACGCACACACCACGACACGACGCGCGCACAACCAACTGACGGGTCTTTCTCTTTTTTTTCTTTAAGGGAGCTGCTGACGTACTCGGCGCTGTTGCGGCTGCCGCGGAGCATGCCCAAGCACGAGAAGCTCGAGCGGGTGGAGAAGGTGCTGCGGCAGCTCAACCTGGTGCGCTGCGCCGACACGCGCGTGGGGGTGCCGGGCGTGACGCGCGGCATCTCCGGCGGCGAGCGGCGGCGGGTGTCGATCGGGCTCGACCTCATCGTCAACCCGCGCCTGCTCTTCCTCGACGAGCCCACGTCGGGCCTCGACAGCGCCATGGCCGAGCAAGTCGTCACCATCCTTCGCAATCTCGCCCGACAGGGCCGCACAGTACCACACCTTCATTCCTTCATCTTCTTCAGCTTCGACACAGAGTGAATGGCTCACCGCGTGTGTCGTGTCGTGTCGTGTCGTGTCGTGTCGTGTCGTGTCGTGTCGTGCGGCGTGTGCGGTGACGAAAGGTGATCTGCACGATCCATCAGCCGTCGTCGGAGACCTTCAATCTGTTCGACGACGTGTTCTGGCTGGCCAACGGTTCCCTGGTCTACAGCGGACCCGTGGCCAAGCTCTCCGGCTACTTCAAGGCCCAGGTACCCACCTCCGACCGCACACCGCACACACCGCACACACCGCACACACCGCACACACCGCACGACACTCACTGATGCGTGTGTGTCGTGCCGTTCAGGGCTATGCGTGTCCCAAGTTCACGAATCCGGCGGACCACTACATGCGGCTCATGTCGCGCAGCGAGAAGGTCGAGGAGGAGGCCTACGTGAAGCGCATCGAGGCCCTGGCCGACCACCAGAAGCAGCACGCCGCACTCCTCCCCGTCGAGGGCTACCGCCTGCCGGCCCGGTGCCTCACCCTCAGCCATGTGGGTCCCAGCCAGGCCAGCGGCATCGGCCCCATCGATCATTTGCCAGGGCGTCATCCTGCTCGTGGCCAACATCGCCCAGTCGCTCGGCTTCCTCGTGAGCGTCGGCACCGAGCTCCCGTACGCGCCCTCTCGCCCCACCACCGCCCACAAATGGAGCAAATTCAAAAAGGAAAAAACCGAAAACGTTTCGCGAACGAGAGAACGAAAGTGAAACGAAGAAGGTCATCACGTTAAGCTGTAGGCACAGTGTTTACCAGAAGCGCCACCACGGCCCCTTGTTGGTGGTCGAGGATTCTTCGCTCTGCTCGGTGCTGCTCTGCTCGGGGTGGTCACGCGAGCCATGGGACTCGTGTTGGTCCTCCACCTTCTGTCGCTTGGCCGGGCCCGGAAGTAGCGCCGATGATGACGATGATGATGAGGATCCGGCCGCTGGATCATCGCCTCGGGGACGCTTCTTGAGAGCAGAGCCACCCAAGTGAGGTTCGGGCTGGTGGATTGCCGGCAGGTGGGCGGACGATGCGCTGCCCTCCTCCTCGTCGTCCACCTTCTCCTTGCCCTTCTCTTTTTTTCTCATTCTTCTCACCCGTTTCTTTTCCTCTCGTGTATCCTCCTCCATCTCCTTCTTGTCGCCGGTGGTGGCTTCCTTCGGGACCTCGTTCATCTCGAGCCATTCGTTCATGCCCTGCCGCAGATCATCGAGCTTAAACACCCGCCGACCATTCGTTTCGTCCGACCTCCGACCAGGGCGTCGGTGCCACCTAGCCATTCTTGTCCAGCGGCGGGCTTGCCACTCTTGCGCCACACGAAAGAGATGACCAACAAGCCGCGCTGTGTCGTGCGAGAGTGAGTGAGCACTTGCAGGAATAAAAAGTGGAGAGAGAGAGAGAGAGAGCAGAGAGGGAGCACCGTTGATATCCTTGCGCATGGCGGGCGGCACCAGATCGAATACCTCTGCAATCTCCGCGGGAATACCCTCCTGCATCGACCAACCGTGCCGAGCGAGGTACTTCCTGAAGATGAGGGCCAGTTCCCTCGGGCTGTAGTCCGGCAGATCAAAGGTGTATGCGATGCGGCTGAACATTCCCGGGTTCGCTGTCTGATATATATATATATATATATGAAAACCGTCGGGTAAGATCCTCAACTGTGGAGGAGGGCAAGAGGGGCGGGCGAGAACCTTGAACTTGGCCATTTCGGATTTGTAGCCGGCAAAGATGAAGGTCACATTGGCCGCGCTCTCGGGGTTGCTGTTGTCGCCGCTCATGTGCTCCATGATCGTGTCGATGGCCCTGCGTGCCGTGAGCAGGTTGTGCGTACAATGAATAACAGGTAACCATCGGTTTGTTTGAGAAGGGAAGCGTTGAGGCGGGGGGTAAGAGCGGCGCACTCTCTGCCGTGGTCCTTTTGGGATTCGGTCGTTGACGACAGACGGTAGGCTTCGTCGATGAAGAGCACGCCGCCGCGCGCTTTATCGATCTCCTTCTTCGTCTTCTTCGCGGTGGCGTTCACATATCTCGACACAAGCTGCGGCGCCTGCACCTCCACCACACGCTCGTGCTCTTCGGCGTGCAATCAGCCGACATCATCATCGGTATCAGTACAGAAGATGATAGCCGACACAAAGTGAAGAGGGCCACACACAGATGGTGGGCAGGCGCGTACTGGTCAAGTTGAGGTGGAAAAAGATCTTGCCCAGCAGGCGCGCAATGGTTGTCTTGCCGGTGCCGGGGTTGCCCTGCAGCACGACGTCCATCTTGAGTGGCGGGTTGCGAGCTTGCAGGGTATCGCCCGAGGCGGATCTCTGATCGTGGTGCACGCTGAGAACGAGCGCGATGGCCCTGAGCTTCTCCTTGATCTTGTCCATTCCAACGATGTCTGCCAATTCATCATCGAGCATCTTCCACAGCGGATCTGCTCCCCCACACAGCCGATCCACGTACATACGGAAAGGGTGAGGAGGAGCGGAGCAGTGCACGAGGTGGCAACGGAACGCGCACGCACGCACACAGAGCAAGAAGTACCGGCTGTCTCCTGGCCTACTGTGGGGTACTGCTCCCATAGTGAGCTCTGGTAGTCCAAGTAGCAGGCTGCCTTCCAAACTTCGAAGACTTCGTTCCTTGCGCAGCTGTTTGGTGCCTGGTGACACACATGAGTGCGTGACAAGGGGCAGGGGCAGAATGAAAGGTGCGCATCGAGGCAGGCAGGCAGGTACCACGAGGGGCAAGAGGCGACAGGCGAGCGATGAGACTTGGGGCAAAGGCACCGCAACCTCACTCGGCACTTGACCCAGATCGGCCTCGGAGTACTCGGTCTTACCTCGACACAACATCAGCAGGCCATCGAACTTCTGCCCATGGACCAGCTGGGGATTGAGACTGAGCGTGAAGTCAGTCGTTTGCTGCCGGATGCTCAAGGCCTGGTCGATCTCTGACTCTGAAATACGGTTGCCCTCGAGTCGAATTCTCGTCAAGCGCGACTGTGGAAATAGTCAACCATAGTTGTGTGAGTACACCATCCTGGGTGCGTGTGTGGTGGTACGGTACCATGCCGAGCACATCAAAGGGGAACTGAGCAAACCGATTCCAGCTCAGGTCGAGCGTTTCTAGCCTCGTCACTTTGTCTGCCCAGCCTGCAACAACCCCACTATCAGAGGCGTGTGTGTGTGTGTGTGGAAGAGGAGGGGACAAACCAACGGGAAGCTCGTCGAGGAGGTTGAACGATAGGTCGAGCCGCGTCAGAGAGCTTTCCACGTGGAGCATAGCGCTGGGCTCGATCGTCTGCAGGCCGTTGTTGCTCAGGTCGAGCTCGGTGAGCTGTTCGAGCCCTTCGCACATATGAGCCTCGATCGCTGTGATCCTGTTGTTGGCCAGCGCCAGCTTCCGCAGCGACTTGACCGGTCCTTCGCCCACCACTGATCGGCCCACCCACGAGAGCCGATTGTGCGAGAGGTCGAGCTCCTGGAGAGCGGTGCATTGAGCGAAGAGCTGGCGGAATCCCCTGGCCTCGCTGTCGCCGATGGTATTGTGGCCGAGCAAGAGCTGGCGCAGATGAACGAGACGGGAGAAAGCATGTGGGTCGATCGTCTTGATGATGTTGTGGCTCAGATCGAGGGTCTCCAGGACAGGAAGATCCCACTGGCCGATCGTGTAGAGGTGGTTGTGGCTGAGGTCGAGGACACGGAGCATTCGCCCCACCTACAAGGGCCAACGTAAGAACAGTTAAGCCTCTCATGGGGATGTGTAATGTGGTGTTCGGTGTTCGGTGTTGAGAAGGACGCACTGCTTGAGGAAGCTCGACTTTCTTGAGTCGGAGATGGCTTGCGTGCAGTATCTTCAGTCTTCCACAGCGCCACAGTGTTTGCAGATCACGAATCCGAGTGAAGGACATGTCCAACTCGACTGCGAGTTCTTTCCCCGGTGGCAGGCAACGCACTTTCGTCCCGCACAGACTGGCCATACGTAGCAAACAGTCACAATAGTCGCAGTCCGTTAGCAAATGAAGTCAATAGAAGGCAGGAGGGAGGTGCAGCAGCGTACTTGAGATTGGCGTGAACTTGCATTGGGGTGAGGGTGCAATGGGGAACGCACACACAACTGCAGATGCAATGGGGATTGATTCCCAAGTCATCAAGTTCCTGCCCGTGCGTGCTGAATGGAACAAAGTGATTACGTGGTGCATAGTTGTTGACAAAGAATTGAAAGGAACAAATGAGGGTGCGCTGAACAGTACCACAGGAAAAGCTTCTTAAGAGTGGTCAAAGGGCTGAAGCAGCCAGGCCGAAGACCTCTCTCCTTTGTCAACGTGAACTGCACAACAAAATATTCATCCATTAGAAGTGCGTAAGAACGGTGTGATAGTTCACAAGGGACATGTACTGGATTACGCGTGAGGTCCAGTCGGGCAAGGCAATGACTGAGAGGTTTGGGCCATGACTCAGCAGAGAGATCGCGGATCAAATTGCAGGCAAGGTTCAGCATAGTAAGGTTCTTCAGTCCTGGGGAGGCCAGAGGTTAACCATTGGAAATAGGAGTACTCCACATGGAGATGGTGCCTTTGAGAGGAGATGGTGCCTTTGAGAGCCTTTGGACCCACCACTGTAATCATGTTGTTGCTCAGGTCAAGGGTTGTCAGGGCAGGCAACCCAGCAAAGCCACTTGGTTCCAGGGTTCGGATTTGGTTGCCACACAAACAAAGATGTGTGAGCTTCGCCAGGGAGTACCAGTGCACCATTGCCAGAGCGTTGTGGCTGAGGTCGAGATGTTGGAGGTTGGTCATATGAATGGGATCAGTCTTTTGGCATGGAACAAGTCCAGAGGAGCAGAAGATGTACTACCTGAGAAGCTGTTGTGGAAGGTGTTGTGGGAGATCTCGGCCACACTCTTTGGGACTCGATGTGCAAACTGGTGGATTGTCTGGAATGCACTCCACAGATCGAGGTGCTCCTCAGCTTGAATGGTCAGCAGTGGTTGGGTGTTGTTGCACTGATCAATGATGTGGACAAGCTGGCTTGATGACAATCCTTGTTATGAAAGCTAATCAGCAATGCAACTCAGGGAGGACAGCATTTGGTATGGTGCATACCAAGAGCATCAAGAAACCTAACAGTTGGCCAGCGAGGGGTAATTAATGAAGCTGCAAGACCATCACGGCACCTCATCTGCACAATAGGGGACTGGTCAATTCTGCTGTGTGCTGTGGTGGTTTCCCGCTCAGTGGGGTAGGGCTGACAAAACGAACCAGGCTCATTTCAGGACGGTGGATTGTGACTTCGCCCAGATGCAAGGCAGTGAGTGAAGTGTTCAACTGCAGAGCAAGCCCCAGCTCTGGCAACATGTGCTTCTTCTCTCCTTGAGGAAAAGAGTCGCCGTGCTGCCCGACATGAAGAAAATGGTTAGGGTGATCCTCAACGGCTGGCGCAAGGAGGGGTAGTGTACTAATGATGGGGCATTGCCAAAGCGTGCCAGCACGTCGCGTCCAGACAGGTGAAGTGATTTGAGCGCCGTTGCATGCTCCACTATTCTTGCTGCGTCCTTGCTTGAGGCCGTCTGTCCCGTGCAATGGCGTCAGCAAAGGGGGCAAGGTTGAGCACAAGAGGACAGTACCGTAACACTAAGGGACGTAAGAGAGGTCGTCTTCAGAATTTTGATCAAAGGAGCCACTTCGCTCGAGACAGCGTGACCGCTCAGCTCCAGCACTCGAGCAACAAGGCGCGGCCCCATCACTGTCTGCACGAGGGGTACGGTACCTCCCGCAAGCAAAGCTTCTGAAGGGTGGCGTTGGTGCTCAGCATCGCGATGGCCTTCTCCACGAAGGAGTACCGGTTCCCGCTGAGGTCGAGCGCGGTGAGTGCTGACCGTGTTGGGAGGAACTCACGGAGAGGATCGAACATTCATTCATTCAGTCCGTTCTGCCCACGTACCGCCACAAACTTCCATGAGAAGAGAGAGGGGAGGAATGGGGGGTGAGTAAGGAGGTGGGGGGGGGGTAGGTACGCCGGCGAGGGACAGGTCGGTGAGGGACGTCGGGGTTTCAGCGAGCAGGTCAGCAAGAACGCTGGGCGACCGTGCGTCAGCTTCGGGCAATGTCACTATCGCCTTGTTCTGCGGTTGATCATCGGCTGGTGGCTGGGTGTCGCCAGCGCTGCTCCGCCGTCCTGCGATGATGATGATTAATAATAAAAACTCTTGCTATCCAACCACCCTAGAATAAAAAACACGGATTAACAACGATGTCAGCATCTCGGCTGTAAGCTCTGGGTGATCCTCAACTTGCATCTTCTTTCGGTGGCGATAGAACAAAGAGTGCTGCACGACAACACTGCTGCCCCCAATTTGTTCTAGAATGGCTGATGTCTTGCGATGCAGCTGGTGCATCAGCTTCGGAACTTGCAAGATGTGCAAACGCGTGGGAGGCGAATAAAAGGAAGCGCTGCTGTAAACAGCTCCACCTGCGGATAGATCAGTTTCCACTAGAAATGAGGGTCCGCAAAAATCTCATCAAACAGCAGCAGCGACTCTCTTCACGCACAACCGAAAGCTCATTCCGTCAGCACACGACACACACGACACGATCACCGACACGCACGTCACAAGACACACGACACACACGACACACGACACATAACTTATTAATGTATGCTCAAGTCACTACCCTTTGTTCGATCCTGGCTGTCGTCCTCGCGAAGCGTCTGATTACACTCGGAGAGGGCCACGCAGAAGATGACCGCCGTGACACAGTTGAAGCAGTGAATCCACTTCCTGTGTAGGTCGCGATGCACCCGGTGACGACGATGAACAGAGTTTGTGCGAGCAGCGAGCAAATGGAAAGAACGCTACGCCGTGCCTCTACAACGCGGTGAGATTGCGGCCAACGTTGACCGGATGAGACTTTGACCTTTACTGACTGGCTTTGCCTTGGTCTGACTTCACCTTCAAGTGCCGCTCTGTACGTCACTCGCCGCCACGCACATGCACACGCACCACGCAAAACGCACCACGCAACACGCAACACGCTGATGAGTGTTGCGTGACAGAGCGAGATGGTGTTTGGGCGTGTGTCCGATCGAGAACGGAAACGAGCAGCTGGACCGGCTGGACTTTGACCGGTACCCGACGTGGGTGGGACCCATCTGCCTGGCGGGGCTCTACCTCATCCTGCGACTGCTCACCTACCTCTCCCTCGCCAACCTCGCCGCAAACGATCCGCCACCTGATAAGAGAAATAAAATAATACGGGAAACTAAAAATAAAAAAATAAAAAAAGGAAAAAGGAAAAACGATGTTCCGCGAAAGAACGAACGAGGGAAAAACATGTTTGGGAGGTTGGAAAGTACAAGAAACGCTGTAGCTGCCGAGTTTTCGGAAGTGCTACCAGAAGCGCCACCACGGCCCCTTGTTGATGGTCGAGGATTCTTCTTCGCTCTGTTCGGTGCTGCTCTGCTCGGGGTTGTCACGCGAGTTATGGGCCTCGTGTTGGTCCTCCACCTTCCGTCGCTTGGCAGGTCCCGGGAGTAGCGCCGATGATGACGAAGAGGAAGCTGGACCGGCTGCTGGCTCCTCGCCTCGGGGGCGTTTCTTGAGAGTAGAACCACCGTGCGGTTCGAACTGGCAGATTGCCGGGTTGCCATACGATGCGTTGCCGTCGTCGTCGTCGTCGTCGTCGTCGTCGTCGTCGTCGTCGTCGTCGTCGTCGTCGTCGTCGGCGCCCTCCTTGTTCATCCTTGGGACCTCGTTCATCTCGAGCCATTCGTTCATGCCCTGCTGCAGATCTTCGAGCTTAAACGCCCGCCGACCAATCGTTTCGTGCTCGTCGCGTCGTGCGCATTTGTGGCATTTGCGGAATTTGCGGGCCACGGCACACTTCCCTTCACACCCTTCCTGACGGAAACGGGTCCTAATTGACCGCCAAACATCAGTGCCTCCACTTGTTTGATTGCCATAAAAACAAATTATGAGAGGCGTAAATGTACCTTTCGGTGGTCCAGCGGAGGACTTGCCATTCTTGCGCCACACGAAAGAGATGACTGACGAGCCGCGCTGTATTGTCGTCACACAGAAGGCGAGACTCAGCACTTGTGCCTGCCTCTCAATAAAGGTACAGGAAGCAGAGAGGAAGCACCGTTGATATCCTTGCGTATGGTGGACGGCACCTGCGCGAATACCTCTGCAATCTCATCCAACGATGTCTCCCTAATCGACCAACCGTGCCGAGCGAGGTACTTCCTGAAGATGAGGGCCAGTTCCCTGGGGCTGTAGTCCGGCAGATCAAAGGTGTATGCGATGCGGCTGAACATTCCCGGGTTCGTTGTCTGATATTTACATGAAACCCGTTTCGTGTCGGGTGAGACCCGCAACTAGAGCAGTGGAGGAGGGCAAGAGGGGTGGGCGAAAACCTTGAACTTGGCCATTTCGGATTTGTAGCCGGCGAAGATGAAGGTCACGTTGGCCGCGCTCTCGGGGTTGCTGTTGTCGCCGCTCATGTGCTCCATGATCGTGTCGATGGCCCTGCGTGCCATGAGAAGGTTGTGTCCGTGATACAATGAATATCAGACCAGTTTGCGAAAGCACTCGCTTGGGTGTGTGTATGACGTGCGCGCGCGCACGGGGTGAGAGTGACGCACTCTCTGCCGTGGTCCTTTTGGGATCCTGTTGTTGGCGACAGACGGTAGGCTTCGTCGATGAAGAGCACTCCGCCGAGCGCTCTATCAATCTCTTTCTTCGTCTTCTCAGCAGTGTCGTTCACAAAGCTGGACACAAGCTGCGGCGCCTGCACCTCCACCACACGCTCGTGCTCTTTGCCCATCAACCGGTTCAGTACACAAGGTGCTAAATTGACCAGCCAACGTGAAGAGGGCCACACACACAGATGGTGGGCGGGCGCGTACTGGTCAAGTTGAGGTGGAAAAAGATCTTGCCCAGCAGACGCGCAATGGTCGTCTTGCCGGTGCCGGGGTTGCCCTGCAGCACGACGTCCATCTTGAGCGCCGGGTTGCGAGCGTGCTGGGTGTCGCCCGAGGGGGATCGCTGGTCGTAGTGCATACTGAGAACGCCGGCGATGGCCTTGAGCTTCTTCTTGATCTTGTCCATTCCAACGATGTCTGCCAGTTCAGCATCGAGCATCTTCCACAGCGGATCCGCTGCCCCACACAGCCATTTCACAGACACACGGAAAGAGGTGAGGGGGAGGAAAGAGGGAGCAGTACACGAGGTGGCAACGGGAATGCTCACGAATGCATTGCACACGCAGCAAGAGGTACCAGCTGTGTCCTGGCCTGCTGTGAGGTACTCTTCCCATAGCGAGCGTATCTCTTTGCGCCTAAATGTGTGGTCCAAGTAGCAGGATGCCTTCCAAATGTCGAAGACTTCATCCCTTGTAAAGCTGCTGCTCGGTTGTACCTGGTCACGCGTGTGTGTGTGTGTGTGTGTGTGTGTGGTGTGTGTGTGTGTGTGAAAAGAACAGATGTCAGGGCGCCAAGGGGAATGAAAGCTATGCATCAAAGGAAGGTCTGACAGGCCGGCATGTACCGGAAGGGCCAAGAGGCAACAGGCTCGCGACGAGACTTGGGGCAAGGGTACGGCGACCTCACTCGGCACTTGACCCAGATCGGCCTCGAAGTACTCAGTCTTCCCTCGACACAAGGCCAGCAGGCCATTGAACTTCTGCCCGTGGACCAGCTGGGGAGCAAGACCGAGAGTGAAATCTGTCCTGTGCTGCCAGATGCTCAAGGCATAGCCAATCTCGGACTCTGAAATACGGTTGCCTTCGAGTCGGAGTCGCTTCAGGCACGACTGCAGTGTGGAAAAATAGTCTGTGAGCGCCATCGTGCGTGTGCGGTGTGCATGTGTACGTGTACCATTCCGAGCACGTCAAAGGGGAACTGAGCAAACCGATTCCAGCTCAGATCAAGCGTTTCTAGCCTCGCCACTCTGTGTGTCCAGCCTACAACACCCCCTCTCCACTGTCAGAGGCGAGCGCGCGTATGGCAGGAGGGGGTACAAACCAACGGGAAGCCTATCGAGGAGGTTGAATGATAGGTCGAGCCGTTTCAGAGAGCTTTCCACGTGGAGCAGAGCGCTGGGCTCGATCGTCTGCAGGCCGTTGTTGCTCAGGTCGAGATCAGTGAGCTGTTCGAGCCCTTCGCACATATGAGCCTCGAGCGCCGTGATCCTGTTGTTGGCCAGCGCCAGTCTCCGCAGCGACTTGCCTGGTCCTTCGCCCACCACTGATCGGCCCACCCACGAGAGCCGATTGTGCGAGAGGTCGAGCTCCTCGAGAGCGGTGCATCGGGCGAAGAGCTGGCGGAATCCCCGGGCCTCGCTGTCGCCAATGGCGTTGTGGTCGAGCAAGAGTTGGCGCAGTTGAACGAGACGGGAGAATGCGTGTGGGTCGATCGTCTTAATCCTGTTGCGGCTCAGGTCGAGAGTCTCCAGAACAGGACAATCCCACTGGCCGGCGATCGTGCCGAGGTGGTTGTGGCTGAGGTCGAGGACACGGAGCATTCGCCCCGCCTAGACGCAAGGCCCCCCCCACAGAAGAACAGTTGAGCGTCTCATGTGAACACATGATTCGTGCGGTGGTGGTCGTGGGGAAGGACGCACTGCTTCGGGAAGCTCGACCTGATGGAGCTGGAGATGGCTTGCATGCAGTGTCTCCAGTCTTCCGCAGCGCCACAGCTTTTGCAGAGAACAAATCTGGGTGAAGGATATGTCCAACTCGACTGCAAGTTCTTTCCCCGGCGGCAGCTGAGCCACTTTCCTCCCGCACAGACTGGTTGGTGATAAGCGGCAAACATTCACAACTGTCAGCTGATTTCAAACAAAGTCCATGGAAGGCATGAGGGGGCAGGGGCAGCGTACTTGAGATTGTGAACTTGTTTCATGAGGGCGCAATGGGGAACACACACACAGCTGTAGATGCAACGGGGATTGATTCCCAAGTCGTGGAGTTGCCCGTGCGTGCTGCATGGAAAGGAACGGTTGATGGGTTCACATCAACTGGCCATTTGTAAACGTGATGGTGCCTTAATTGAAGTACGTACCACAGAAGAAGGCGTTCAAGAGTGGTTAAAGGGCTGAAGCAGCCAGGCCGAAGGCCCCTCTCATTGGTCAACATGAACTGCACAACCAAGTGTTCATCCATGAGAATGGTGGCGATAGCTTGCACAGGGGCAGAAGCAATGAGTGTACCGGATTGCGTGTGAGGTCCAGTTGGGTAAGGCTATGGCGGAGAGCTTTTGGCCATGCCGCAGCTGAGAGATCGCGGATCAAATTGTTGGCAAGGTTCAGTGTAGATAGGTTCGACAGTCCTGGCGGTAACCCGTTGGGACGATGGGTGAGCCAATACCCAGAAGATCATGGGCCAAGAAGAAGATGGTACCTTCAAGAGCCTCTGAATCCACCTCAGAGATCATGTTGTTGCTCAGGTCAAGGATTGTCAGGGCAGGCAACCCAGCAAAGCCTCGGGATTCCAGGGTTCGGATTTGGTTGCCACGCAGAGCAAGAACAGTGAGCTTCTCCAGGGAGTACTTG
>CDFJ01218274.1:2510-15796 GCA_000826505.1 Acanthamoeba pearcei
GTGTGTCGTGTGTGTCGTGTGCGTGCCGGGAGACAGAGGACTTAGACGTATGGAAACCACAGATTGGTGATCACGGTAGCGCACGATATGATGGACGGGAGGAGTGTTGCGCTGCTGGGGGTGGAGCTCATCGAGCTCTATCGCCACCATTCCACGGCCTCGCCGGACGTCGGCGGCCGCGGTGGCGGCCCTTTGTCGTCTCGCGCCCCATGCGCGGCGCCGATCCCGCCGCCCATCGAGGCGGTCATGTTACCGGCGTGGATGCCCCGGCCGGTCGCGTTCGTGAGCCATCTGCTATCCTTCCTGCGAATGCACCGCTGCTTCGTCTCCGATCGCGTGCAGGCCCTGCCCCACACGGCCCGCGTTAACACCTCGCCGCCGCCGCCGCCACCATCATCATCGTCGTCAGCGTCGTCGTCCACTCGTCGTCGCCCACTGTGGAGCACGGGCGTGGTCGAGCGGAGGCTGTCGTGCGAAGAGACGGCGAGGCTGCAGCGCAACGGGCGAAAGATGGGCGCCTCGATGGGCGTGCAGCTCATGACCGCCGCCTTCCTCGCCACCACCGCCGGCGCGCTCAAGGTACAGCTTTGCCCCCCTTGCGCACCGTTCGCTCGGGTTGCGCTGACGCGAAAGACTGGTCTGTGTTGTTCGCAGCGAAGGGCGAACGTTTGGGGCGTGCAGTTGATCGACATGCGTCAGCAGCTCGTGGCGCACCAGTCCCGGCTGTACGACCCCACCCACCACTCTTCGGGCAACGACGCTGCAGCTGTCGTGGCGCCCACTGCGCTCGGCCAGTTCCTCTCCAGCGTGGACCTCTGCCACCACACCGACCCCGCCCTGCTGCCACCGCCAACCCCCGCGACCGGCGCCAACCCCCGCGACCAAGGCCTGGAGGCCCTGTCGCCGTTCCTGGCCTACTTCCGGGAGCAGTGCGCGATCGTGCGAGCCCGGCTGGCGGGCCGCATGCGGCGCGGCGCGCACCTCACGAGCCTCGTGTTCGCCCAGTACCTGGCCGCCTTCTCGGCCTACCACTCGCGCTACTTCACGACCCCGTTCCCGTGCCCAGCCTTCAGCATGAGCAACGTCGGGTCGATGGACGACGCCCAGCCGGGCGGGCCGCTGGCCGACGTCGTGCGCGCTTTGAACGGGCGCCATCCGATGCTGGACGACATGTCGTTCGGCGTGTCGGCGGCCTCGTCGTTCCCCTTCGTCTCCATCACGGCCCTCACCTTGCGCGGATCCCTGCGGGTGTCGTTCAACTACCCGACCAACACCGTCTCGCCCGCCGCCATCGCAGAGCTCGCCGACGCCTACCTCCGCGTGCTCCGCCTGGCCGCCACCGAGGGCGCACACGGCTGATACGCGACACACGGCCGAACCAATGAAGATGAAGGCTGTCAACGACCAAACTCAACTCAACATGTTTGCTCCCATGCATGGGGAATGTGCGAATATCAAGCGTCAGAGAGAAGATGGAGACTAGTCGTCCTCCTCGTCGACGTCGAGGTTGATGTAGGCCTCGGTGAGGCCGTAGATGATGCCGATCCAGAGCGCGTTGCCGGCGAAGGTGAGTACGTGGGCCCCGAAGCCGCGATAGAAGCCGGCGCCGCCCTCGTTCGCCCAAATGGAGCGCACGCACTCGACGAGGCCCAGGTGTCGCAGCGCGGTCACGGGCTCGTCGTCGACGCCGCCCTGGGCCTCGAGCCGCATGCGCACCGTGAGGAGCGGGAAGAGGAGCGTGTGCACCGCGAACGAGGCCACCACCTGCAGCGCGCTCACCGCCGTCGCGTAGTTGAGCTTGGCCCGCAGCCGGTCGACGTGGGTGCCCGGGAGCTGTTCGCCGCGGCGGCGGGTGCCCCCGCTGGCGGCCTGCTGGCGGGTCAGGAAGCCGCGGTAGGCGTGGCGCAGGGTGCGCAGGGCGACGTCGGTGAGGCACACCTCGGCCGTGCCGGCCACGACGTGGGCGCCCAGGCTGCTCATGTAGAGGCCCGTCTTGGCCCACGGGCTGGCGTAGTGCAGGTTGGCCCACACGCCGTCCTCGAGCAGCGGCACGTTGCCGCGCATGAGCACCACCGTGCGCAGGATCGAGAACGGGTGCGACACCAGATGGACGGCGGCGAACACGGCGCACTTGACCGCCAGGTAGCCGGCGTAGAGGCCCGGCCGCGACATGACGTCGCCCTCCTCGAAGGCCTCCTTGGTGTGCTTGAAGTCGGCCCGGTCCAGCGTGGCCCACTCCAAGTAGCGCCGACAGACGGCCGAGGCCAGCACCTGGCCCAACTTCTGCTCCACGAACTGGTACAGGATGGTGTAGAGGGAGCCGGGGCTGTACATGAGGCCCAGGGCCCCCGTGGGGCGGGAGAGAACCGGGCGCTTGAGGGGGCTCGAGTTGCCGCGCCACACCTCGCGCCACACCCCCAGCGGGAAGGCGCGATCGTTGTCGAGGCGGTCGTGGTGGGCCTGGAACCGGACCGTGACCGCGCTCAGCAGGCCAGTGAAGGGCTGCAGCGGGAGCAACATCTCGAACAGCCGCTTGCCATGGTTGTTGCGGGCCGCAGCCCCCGTCTTGTTCCGTCGCACCGACGGATTGTCCATCCCCCTTCAATCTGTTCTTTTCGAAGGATTACAAAAAGAAAAAAAGGAAAAACATGTTTTTCTTACCAGCAATTCCAGGAATTCTGTGCAAAAGAGAAAAGGCGAAGAAAGTCATTTTTTGTCAGCCGTCCTCATCTCTCACCCACACGTCTTCAGCGCGTTGTCATCATCATCCCCTCCAGTGTTTGAGCAATGTGTTCACAAAGTCCTGAGCCAACTGCGCGTTCTCGAGTGATACCTACTCACACATAGGGAACAAAAACAACAGCGGTGAGCGACAGACCAGGGCCGCAATGCAAGTCCCGTTCCCGTTCATGGTTGGGGGGAGGAAGAGCGCGAACCTCGGCGTCGGGAGCGCGAAGAAGGTTGGGTCCAAAAATGGTGGCGATGTTGGCGAGGTTCATCTTCGTCCGGCCCTCCACCTCGGGGGCCAGGAAGGTGCGTAGAAATTCGACCAGGTAGAGCAGAGCCTTCTTGTTGAGCGGGTGCAGCTTGGTATTTACAACTTGCAACGTCGGCTGCACGGTGTCCGCCACCGCCAGACACTTGGGCCTTGTTGACACACATGACACACACGACACACACACACACAACCATCAGCACAACATAGCAAGCTGTGAAGAAGAAATGGGTACTGAAGCTCGAAGGGGATGAGCGGGTCGGGGAGTTCTCGAAGCCATGTCTTGAGGAGGTTGGCCAAATCGTGCGGGTTGAGCGTGTCCAGGGCGTATCGGTTACACTCGAGCTCGGCCTTGATGTCGTTGGTTCGCTTCGGATCTCCCTTCACCCTGTTGTTGATGTCGTTATCCTGGAGTCAGCCTCAACGCAAGAGTAGAAGAGAGGCCATGGTGACGGACCGGAAGATGCCCAGCGCAGAGTGGCCGTTGAGTCTGAGAACTCCTTCGCAAAGGTGTACCATGATCTGAGGCACTTCCAGGTCTATCCCCTTGTCCTTCTGCCAGTCCATGATCTCCTGCAGCGACATCACAAACGGTGATCCGCAAAAGGGTGCCTCCTGCGTTGGGCCATTGGCGTTTAGCGACCACCCAGCGAAACCTGGTGAACTTCTCTATCAAGTCATGGCGCTGGTCACTGCACCTTCAGCATTTCGATCTCGTGGTAGGAAGGCACTCGCGCGCTCGGTGGCGCCTCGCAGATCAGGTCCAGCTTCCGCACGCAGAATCGGGCGTAGGAGGCTTGTCGCGAGTCAGAGAGCTTCGTGTGCTCCCAGAGGTGCTTGCGCAGCCACTCTTCAAAATTGCGCGTTGGTGGGAAGGTCACGCAGCAGAACGTCATGAGCTCCCACCCCTTGTAGAGGATCTCTCTGTTCAAACGTCAACGACGTGAGCTCTCGTGGCAAGAGTGTGACCTACAGATATACATGAGAGAGACGAAGGTATACGTACGCGGATGGCGTATCACAGGTTTGCTTACAGATCTGGCAGTAGATCTCATCTCGGATTTGCCCCTCTCGCAGCGCTTCTTGCAGCAGCTCTCTGGCCGTTGCGATCTCCTCTGTTGGCCGCAAGGGCTTCTTCAGGCCTTGGTAGGTCAGGATCAGTGTGCGTGTTAAGGATCACAATGAAGATGTTTGAGCGAGGAGCTAAGGAGGAAAGATATGCGGCAGACGAAAGGATGGAATGAAGGGTTTGAGGATATGTTGAAACATCTTGATGGCGATGGAGTGCAGCTCCGGCTTGTTCTTGAGGTCGAGCAGAGGACTATCCATGTCTTTCTGCACGACCGCGGGGTGTAAGAAGAACACTGGCCCACAGCAGCGGTCGCCGAGTCTGTGTGTACCTTCTGGAATGTGAGGAGGTCCTTGATTGGCACCTGCCGCTTGAAGATGCCCTTCTTGCGTGTCTTGAAGTACTTGCGTGCATAGCCCTCGAGCTGGAACTTGGCGATGTCGCCACGGACATCTTTCGGCAGAGGAGAGGGAGAAGAGGTGGTGGGGGTGGCCGGGGGCGGGCAGACAAAGTTGGGGCTGACCGGCAGCATGCTCATCGAGTGCCTGTCGAAGAAACCTCGCGGGTGGCGGGCGGCAGCGGCTGCCCCGAGGCTACCAGCACTGCGCGGTGAAGGGGGAATGGGGGGCGAGTTGACGGTGGACAGCTCTTGCGATATGTACAAAACGCCCCCGCTGAGTGGCGGGGGCAGAGGAGCCGTGTGCCAGTCTTCGCCCAGGGGCTCGTCCGCCGGGTCTTTCGCCTTCTTGGGCCGTAGGGTTGATGGGGTGTCGGCCGACTTCGTCTTGGTGGCCTCCTGCAGTTTTTTCTTTTGTGCGCAAAAGAAGAGGAGGAGATGGGTGAGGGAGGGAATCATGACGTGTGGTGGCGGGGAGGGGTAGGGCTCGTGGTACCTTGCGCGACAGGTTTCGTATGCTGGCCACTTTCCCCAGAAGCCCCAGCGGTGGAGGGGCTCGCTCGTCCCCCGACTGCGGGGCGACTGGCGAGGACCTTGGAGTGATTATGGAAGAGTCTCCCGGTCTTCCACTACCCTTCCTCTCCTTCATCATCTTCCTCTACAAACGTCTTCGTCCTCTCTCTCTCTCTCTCCGTCCGAACTAAAGTGGCCGTTCCTTTTCGCGATGGCCTGTCGTCGTGTGGTCTTTAGTAAAGAAGCGTTCGATTTCCGTTCTGCGCTTCGCAACCGAAAAAGGAGATGAAGCGCACTACAGTTTTATGTACCCTTATTTCTTTTTCACCTTCCTCCTCGCCTTGCCCGCTTGCTGTAGCTGTAGTTGGAGTTGTTGTTGTTGTTGGAGTTGTTGCTGCTCGCACGGTTGGTGTAGTTGCGATAGTTGGCGGCGACGGTGCTCCCGGCGGCTGGGCCTCGAGTTCGCTGTGACGTTGAAGTCGTCGAGTGGTGAGTGGACTGGCGAGGCTGCTGGGCCGGCGCGGATCCCTGCTTCCGCTTTCGTCCCGTCCAGTGGCTGTGATTGCCGCGTTGCTGCTGCGTCGTCCTCGTCGGGTTCTTGTCCGTCGAGCCGCCGCTGTAGCACTGCCAGGCGGAATGTCCGGGCCTGCCGCAGTTGTGACAAGCGGACGTCGTCCTCGCAGGTACCACCGGCGCCGGCACAGCCGCCGCGGGCGCGGGCGATGTCGTTACCCTTGGCCTCTTGTTCGAGTTCGGTGGGTAGGTATCGTGCGGCCACTGCGCGGGACGACCTGCGGTCCGCAGCTGTGCCTCTCTGTCGTGGTCGAGGGGTGCCTTCCGTTTGTTGGTGGCACGGCCTACTGCAGGTTGCGCTGCCTCGTCCGAGGGCGCGCAGTTCACAAACTGGTGGAAGAGCTCCTGTGCACCATGAAGTTCGTGAGCAAGAGGGCCACTTGAACAACCTATCATGACCTGGTAGGGGTACGTACCAGAACCCGAGGTGAGATCCAGGGGTTCTGCGCAATGCGATCCTCGTTCGACGAAGTGATGAACTGCCGAAGCGGCCCGGCGGCGAGGGCGAGCTGAGCCGTGAATGGCGTCATCATCGGACATCGAGCTAGGAATAGTTCGTGCTGTGTGAAAAAACGGTTACCACAACTGACCCATGCGAGGGAGATCGGGATTGCGGAGTCAGAGGCCACGTACGTGCGTTTCTTCGGGTAACAGCCAACCCTCGCGATTGCTCCAACGACTCAGTGACTGAGAGGGAAAGGGAAGTGAGATGGCGACGTGGCACGGCCAGCAAAAGCACTACTAACCTTTTCCCATGCCTCGCTCGTGCACGCGGCCTCTTCGATCGCTATGCGAATGAGCGACACCGTATCCTCATCAGTATAGGCGTAGCGGATGACCACCTGCGGCAGCGAGTTGGCCAGCCGAGCGGTGACTCGCTGAAAGCACTCGATAGGAAGGGAGTCACTACAGGGAGTTAGGATCATCACCGAACGCCAAGACAGAGGAGGTGAGCCCTACCTTGCTCCGTCTGAGCGGAGGGTAAAGATCAGCCAGCATTTCTCGAACGAGGCGAGGGCTAAGATGCGGTTGACCAATGCTCTCGCTTCTTCGTCGGACGAGAGCACCTCCGCAGGGCGGATAGTCATACATACTCTATCGTCGAAAATGATGTCGACGGGATCGCGTAAGGTGCGTTCGATCAGGGCGACGTGCTGCTTCTCTAAACCTCGAACGAGGGAGTGATGCTGCAATAGGCCCTCGCTCGCTATCAGAGTCACTGGTTGAAGCTCAACCGACGCGGTGGTTTGCACAACCTCGCAGGCAACTGATGATAAATCTGGAAACAGAGTTAGTACTCAACGTGGGTTGCGGGTAAGAGTGTGTACGGCGTGCCTTGCAACAGTTTTCCTGGCCACTTCCGAGCGTCTATGTCGCGAAGCGTGATGGGATGGGCGGGTTGGGTCTCCGCCTGCCGTCCATGAAAGTGGCCTCTAGGCGATGAAGAAGTGTGAGGAACCTAATGAGCACAGACTTCACTCGAGTATCTTACCTTACGGCATGGCACCAAGCACTTACAAACTCGTCGCTGGAGGCGTGTTCTTGCCACACGGGTACGATGCACACTTCGGTGATGCGTTCTTGAGAGAGAAGCGCTTGTAGTTCAAGCGACTCGATGAAAGGCCGGTTGGAGTCGTAGACGACGAGCAAGGTGAATGCCTCCCACGGGAAGTCGTTCCGGACGGCCTCCTTGGTCGCGATCCAGCAGTCCACGCCAGAATGCGCAAGGCAGTCACTACAGGCGCCGTGATCAGCGAATGTAACATCAGTCACATAGTCATATAGTTTGAGGCGTACACAATATCTCTTTCTCCGATTGCGGACGGGCGGCTAGCCTGCCCAGCTTGTATCGCTTGAGTCATGGCAGGAATGATCTCAGGCTGATCTACCACCACAATGGCCTGTAACAGATATGAGGAAAGGCGGGAACCAGGGCGCTTCAACACGAAAGCGGGTACCGCACCCTGAATGGCCTTCCTGACGAGCGTGGACGCGCTGCCTCCTGCAGCAGACTGCAAAGCTTGCCGAAGCCTGGGTGTTCGAGCAGGAGACCCGCCTCGACTTCACCTGCCAGCATTTCTAGCTCTCCGGCGAAGGCACCAACTTCCGCTGCGCAATGACGATTCGCTCAGTAAGTGGCAGAGTGCGCCAGGCTAAAGGAAAGCTTCGGTGGCTGTACCTAACCCAAGCTGGTTTCCCATCAAGGCCCTGTGTAGCTGATCGCGAGCGAAAAGGACGCCGCCAGTTTTGATGGCCTCGATGGCGGACGTGACAGCGAGCAGTGTGCGAAACAGTGAATCGAACCCTGCGCCCGCATGGAACACTTCTTTCATGAGGAGCTCTGGTGATCGAAAAGAGGCGTCAGAGCGTACCGGGGGTGTGTGCTGCTCCGTTTCCTTGCTCGATGTGCCTGAGGAACCAGATTAATACACTCTACAGACGCAAAGCACTTTAAGAAATGGGGGTACCGAAGCGATTCCAGAGTAACCGTAGAGGGAAGACGGACATGGGGATGCTGGGTCTTAGCTGTCTGGATCAGATAGTGCTGGCTCTCTTCGGCCGTTTGCAGGATGCTAGCGGTCGATCCTGTGTTGCAGGTCAGTTTTAGCGCTCACGCGTAAGATTCGTGTTGGTTCTCACCTGAAAGAGCAACCTGCCAGGTGTGCTTCGCCTGCACATGGCGCGCTATGTCAGGGTCGTCGAGTGCCCGGCACACGATCTGCTCCAGTGGAAGCGTCGTCACGAGAGCGGAAACTTGCTTCGTCGCAGTGCTCGGAGAAGAAGACAGAGCGAGCCGCTTCCATCCAGGGATGTTGCCGAGTGTGTGCTTGATGACCGGGCGATAAGTGTCGAGCCAAGCGTCCTCGCCGGTGCAGTCGAAGAAAACGCACGCCAAGTTCTCAAACAATGCTCTGCCAATCGTGAAATAGTGAGCTAATGCCGTAACGCGGAGCTAGGGTGCCGTACAAGCGATCTGCCGTGTCCGTGGCAAAGGAGCGTGCATCTGCGAAGACGAAGGCACTCTCATCGACTTTGACGGTGTCTAGCTCTTCGACGCTCAACACGGCGTAGTTCGCATGGCCCTGAATCAGCGACTTATGATAGCGCAGCGCGGCTCTTAGGTTGGCTGTTGAGCAGCTGAACCACAAGAGCTTGGTGCCGGGAAACGAGAGGTAGTTAAAGGCGAGCAGAGCTGCCACGGGATGAAGAGGAACGCTCGGAGGAAGAACTAGCAGGCTGTTGCGCCGTCTGATCTGGTCCGCCAACACCACCTGATACCGCACCCCGGTCAGCTAAACCCCAGCAAAGAGCGCACTTACAACCGCACCTGATAGTCAAGGAAAGGAGCGCCGCGAGGTATCTCCAACCGATAGTCACTGGCCCACATATCGGAAACGTAGCGGTGCACCTCAGGAAGAGCTGCCAGATCCTTGTGAGTACCAAGAGAAGATATGAGCTACGGATACGGGTAGGTTTACCTTTCCCTCGGATCCGCATGTAGTCATCGATGGAATCCTATCACGCTATTAGCACTAGCACTAACGACAGGAAGATAGACGAAGACGCCTACCGTAATGGAAGTGAAGCTCTTGGACGGATCTCGCCCCACTGGATTCTCGGAGCGGAGGCGACGCGCTTCAGTGGGTGGTCGTTCCTCTATGGCGTCCTGAAATAAACGTGATCAATACAGAGGTTGTAAGTATGAGCTGATGGGCATCTTACTTCCTTGGCCCATTGGTTGAGGCACGGCTGCTCCGCTAGCTCCTCTACAATGGCCGCGAACTCGCTCGGCGGAGGTAATGATTCTAACATCGACAAGTATCTATAGAGCAGACCTGTAGTAGAGATAGATTACAATGCGTGAAGTGAATGGAGAACGATCTCAAGAAAGCGAACCTGTGCTATCCGCTCGATCATCGAAAGTGCAGTCCTTCTTTGCCTGCCGAATGAAGACCAGCTCCTGCCACGATCATTAGCGGAATTCGCTACATGACGCGTCAGTGGTGTTGATTACCTCTCCGAAGTTGGAGAAGACCTCGTCATCCAAAAAGATGAGGTTCGTAATGAGCTCCGGTTCTTCCTCTCGCCTCACTGACGTAGATTGATCGATGTGAGAAGACACGAAGAGGTGTGGCGAGACACATTGGCGCACCTGATGCTTTCTCAAGCGAAAACTCTTCCCATGGCCGAGAGTTGAGCGTGATGTTGTGAAGAGTATGCACCGCTGGCGGCTGCATCAGCGAGCTCGACAATCCGCGAGGCGTTTCATTCCAGAAGGGCGGAAGCCGAAGCTCGAGTGTTTCAACGGGCTTCGAGCTACTAACGACCCGTAGGAAGGCATCAAGATAGCTTCCGCATGTGACCTGCAACGCACAAGTCAGGCATATGTACACTCAAAGAGAACCAAACGAACCAGTACGAGAGTGCGCACCTTCACATCGTTTATCCGTGGGGCTGGTAAGCTGCCGACCGCATCGTTGAGAAAGCGTATTTGTCCGCTCCAGAACTTCTCGGCCAGGACGACCATCTCTTGCTCACTCGAAAGGCCCAGAGGCAACTCCGGAGCGAGCTTTTCGAATGCCGGGTGCAGTTGCATGCAGGGCTGAGCGCCGGTGTATCGTGCGCGCTTCGGTGCCAGAAGAATGGCAGGAGCTTCCAGATGTACCAGCGGCACTGGTAACAGAGTCGAGGTTAACGCGAGTTGAGGCTCTACATCTGAGATGCGCCAGTACCTCCACCTTTTGTTTCAGTAACTTCGTCCTCCGCAGTCTCGAAGGACACCGGCGGGTCCTTCGTAGGAAGGGCTTCGTACGGTAGAGGCAGATCATTCTTCCACACGCATAGTCCTGTTCGCGATACAACTTAGCCCAAACTCATGTAGCAGGTGCTGAAAGGCGCAAGGTACCCAGTAGGTCTGGAAGCGTCATGTCGAGGACCACATCCACATATTTGCTGCCACACGCGAACGACACGCTCTCAAGAAAGGAGCTTTGCTCGGCAAGGCCGAAGGCCAGGTAGCTCGGTTCTAGAAGCTCTGGCCCGCGTGAGGCGCGACACGAGAAGCTCTCCCGAAGAGGTCCTGAATCGACGGTTACTGCGTCTGGCGAAGCCCCAACCATCTGCGGCTCCAAGTAGTGTAGAACTCTTTGGAGAAGGTCAGAGTGGCCCAGGAGCAAGGAGCGAGAAAGACGAGTACGTACTCATCCGGATACACGCTCTTGAATGCCAGAAGCTCTTTCTCTGGCTGTCCGGAAGTGAAGCGATGCAGTAGGGATCTAGCGAGTCTCGGGTCGAAGAAGCAGATCGGCGAAACGGTCGAGAAGGGAAGTTCGACGCACTCAATATCGACGTGTCGCGTGCGGCCGACAAGATGTGAATCCAACAGCAGCTTTTCGTCACCACGCTTGTGTTCATCGCGATAGACCGGAACAGGAGAGAAGAAGCTCGAGAGGTCCTGAGGAAACGCCGAAGTAGAGGTCTCCACCTCCCACTCGAGCTGCGTCCCGAGCTTCCCAAGAAGCTGGTCTCCGTCTAGCGAGAACCTGGCGTAGCGCAAGTAGTCCCTACATATAAAGGACGGGTTGGAAGGCAACGCAGCGTAGCTTTACCAAGGTTCGTAGCGCATACCATGTGGTGTCCTGGTCTGCATCTACACGGGGTACCGGTAGAGCGGCTATCAGAGCCACTCTGCGCGCATGCTCGTTCGACTTGAGCGCAAAGGAGTCTGCACAGATAGAATAGAACGCGAAGGTGAGGCAAGTAGCTGGTTCTTCACGGCCCTTGCTACTCTAGGAGCGCACCTGTGATCCGAAACTTGAGCCGCATCGTGTCGAGTAGATGAAGATAGAAGCGGGAGACGTGGCTCGTCTGGCAAAAGTGCCGCAAAAGAAATGCGGCTTGGTTTTTGCCTGCCTGTGACTGGGCATTTCTTTCACGGCCCTTTTGCCATACAGCAAGCACGCAAGTAGGAGATACGGACGCAAGGCGATGCAGAACGATAGACCTTCACCTGTGAAGCCATTCATGTTGCGCCCTAGCGAAATCGACCCAGCAGTGGACGGGGTACGTACACTCTTTTTTCGGAAGTAGGACTTCGCATCGGTCGTGTAGCGGCTTACCGTGTAGGGCCACAGGCCGCTCTGCCAGAGCAGCCGCGTAGCCGCAGCCCGCCCCGCTTTCCTTTCCGCTTCTTTCCTTCGTTCGGGAGCAACCCGTCGTCAACCAGCGGCTCAGCTGCAGCAGGCATGCGGAGAGACGTAGCTGCTGCGGAGCCGGCTCCTACCTCTGCGGTCTTCGCAACGCCTACGGTCGGCACGAGCACCAACGGAGATAGGCCTGTTCTTTCACGGTTCTTCGCCGCACCGTCTTTCATCCCGTCGAGGCCGCTGCCTCCAAGACCTTCGTTCTGTCTGCCACCTCGCCCTGTGGCAGTATCTCTCGGAGGCTCAACCCCCTCGGGCCTCGTCTTCTCGCCGCCAACGCGCCCGATTGGAGACGCTCGTCCCATGTGCCTCGAGAACGAACTCAGTGTAGACACGCGAACGATCGGCACGGTCCCAGATCCAAGCAAGGTACCTCGCGCCATGCCCTTCTCTGTTTCGCGAAACTAAGAAGTGAGCTCAAACAGTTATCGAAGCAAGCGGAAGGCTCTCTCGAACCTCCTCGTGAGGGAGCTCGAAGTGAGCCGCAAGGGCGTACCTCACCGCGCGAAGCTCTGTCGAACAATGCCGAAGAGCAGTCGGCGCAAGACATTGGCTGCGACCCAGCGCTCGACACGGGACGCGAACGGGACGAAGGGCTCAGCACTTCCGACGAGGACAGCGACGAGGACCGGAGCACGCCAAGCGACCCCGAAGAGCAGACGAGAAGCGAAGAAGCCCCGGACGAATGGCCGAACCCTGCCGAGGCTCAGATGCTAACTGCACCCACGGAGCCGAGCGAACCTGCTCCCGAGCTGCTTTCCGTCGAGGTGTCTTGCGTCGTCGAAGTGGTACCGAAGGAACTCGGCCATGTCGAACCGCGAGTGTCTTCCGCGCCAGCCAGCCCTTCGAACCCCGGAGCACCGGTCGCTTGTGTCGACGGCGAGTTTGCCGAAGCGAGACCGAAGGAACTCGGCCGTGTCGAACCTCCAATGCCGGCTGCGCCAGCCAGCCCTTCGAACCCCGGAGCGCTGGTCGCTCGTATCGAGGTGGAGTTGATCCCGACGTCGTCGGTCGACGCTTGCGTTCTTCTCGAACCAGCCGGACCGAGTGAATCGACAGCGGCGGAGCCCTTCGCGTTGCCGGAGCCAATAGAGCCTCTTCCGTCTGTCGAGGAATGCGAACCTGCCGGGCAGCCTTCCGAACGCGTGGCGGTGGAACCACGAGAGGCGATGCACTCGAGTGAAGAAGGGCCGGCGCATCGTGAACCGACAGCCACCTTCGTGTCGACCGAAGGCAAGGCGCCTTGTGGACTCCAGGCGAGCGAGCCGGTGTTGGTGGCACCTGTACTCCTCGAAGCTTGCGGCTGTACACTCGCTGGGCCTCCGACGGCGCGCCTCATACCCGAAACGAAGTCCTTGGAACCACTCTTCTGCGAAGTGCTAGTACCGGTCCAACCGATGGCCACGGAGGTCGTGGAGGTCGTGCTGCCTCCGGAGCCGCAGGCTGCTGTTCGAGATCGGCCGCGCGAGGTGGCGGAACCGAGCGCGGAACTCGAGCTGCGGATGGAGGTCGAACCCGCGACCGGCACGGCGGAGG
>CDFJ01218322.1:5219-17214 GCA_000826505.1 Acanthamoeba pearcei
TGCCCAACCACGTCTACAACACCTTCTTCATCCGCCCGAAGAAGCGACGCGGCGGTAACAACAGTCACCATCACCCCGGCAGCGGCAACGGCGGCACCAACCGCGAACGCGACAAGGCCTCGGCCGACCGGGAGGCCGAGGGCGGCGGGGGCGACGACAACAAGATCTTCATCCACGCCTACGATGGGCGGTTCGTGGTGGTCAAGGACATCGGATCGGGCGTCATCGCCCTCTCCGAGGACTCGCTGGGCCAGGCCTGGAAGTACACCGCCATCGTCGACGATCAGACCAAGGACCCCAAGACCGGTATGTTGTTCATCCGTGTCGTGCGTGTGCGTGTGCGTGTGCGTGTGCGTGTGTGTGTGCGGTGGGTGGTTACCCTTGGGCCTCCCGGTGGTGCGTGTGCGGTGGTGCGTGTGCGTGTGCGGTGGTATGTGCGGCTGACACACGTGTGTGACAAGCAGGCGCCAGGCGGGTCAAGGTGCAGTTGAAGAACACCAAGGTCAAGAAGTGGCTGCGGGTCGACGGCGCGGGCGTGGTGCTGGCCTCCATCAAGCGCGACGAAGACAACGGCGACGACGACAACGGCAACGACAACGTAGAGAAGAAGAAGGAGCTCGAGAGGAAGAACAGCAAGAAAAAGAAGAGCAAGAAGAACAGCAACAGCGACACGAAGGGCAAGGACAAGCTCAAGGAGGAGGACGTCAACAAGCTCGCCAGGCCAGAGGCCGGCAGTGACGACGACGACAACAACGGCAAAGCGGCGGAGAGCGTGGCGGCGCCGGCGGAGTTGAAGAAGACGCGGACGACAAAAGAGCTCGAGGCCAACGCGCCGGCGGCGGCGGCGAGGGGCAAGGAGGCCGAGTTCGGGTGGAGCGTGGTGCGACCGGCCGAGGAGGGGTGGGCGTGCATGCTCCTCCTGGCGGAGCTCTTCGCCGAACTCAACGCCGCCCACGGCTTCGACGAGGAGCGCCTGGCCAAGATCGCCGGTCAGCTTTCCTGACCTTGTTTTGTAACGAAACGCAAACGAAACGCAAACGCAAACTGCAAACGAAATAAAAAATTAAAAAATTAAAACAAAAACAAAGAACGAACGAAGGAGTTTTGACCTCGAGGTACCGATGATGGCGGAGGTCTCCACAACGTGGGCCGGACTGGACGACAACGTGCGAGCGTGCGTGCTGCTCCACCTGGAACCCCGCGACCTCGCCAATGTACCCCCCTGGCATGCTAAATAGAATCAATACATTGTAATATTATTTCCAACATAATACTAATATACGTACTGGTCTCATGACATCATTGCACCTGTGGGCGCAGGTGGCGCAAACGAGCCGGGCGATGACGAGGGAGGCCGAGGCGGACGTGGTGTGGGCCACGCTCTTCCTGCGCCGCTTCGGGTCCGACTTCTGGGGCGAACACGTCGGCCCACACCCCTACCACGTACCCCCGCCCCCATGCTCAACCCTCAACCCCCCGGCGCCCGATCTCTCTCTGCTCATCACCCGCCTTGGCGGCGCAGGAGGTGGAGGCGCCGCGTGGCAATGAATGGCTGGACATGCCGGCCGTCGCCGTGTTCGAGACCTTCGTCCAGTCTGTCCAGGCCAGCCCCAGCGGCGACGACGACGACGAGAGCGAGGTGGCGACGAAGCGCGCGCTACTGGCCTTTGTGCACGGCGAGCGCGAAGCGGACAGCAGCGGACGACAGGGCGGCGGATGGAAGCGCGCCTACAAACGGTTCGGCGCGCGCACCAACACGCACACGCACGCACGCACGCACGAACGCAACTCATCGCTGAATGGGTCGCGGCAGGATGGAGGAGATGGTGCGGGCCTGGCAGAGCTCTTGCCTGATGGGTGTCCTGGTGGCGGGCGAGACGTCGTTCGCGCGCCTGTCGGCCATCGTCGAGGCCATCAAGCAGGGCATCCTGGCCAGTACGTGAAACTGCTCTAAGGCCATCCACCGGCGTCGACAATCGTTAACGACGCCCTTGCAGACAAGATGCGGTACTTGGGACCCAGTGCGGACGACCCGCCGCTGCCGCCGGTGATCGAACACGTCGACATCACGAGCCCCGCCGGTCACCCATCACCCCCCTCTTTGTTCTTATCTTTCTTTGTTCATTTCTTTTGTGTTCTTTATTATCATATTAATTGTTATTAAATTGATATTTTGTTGCTTTTGGTGTCCCACAGGCAACGCGCGAGTGTTGTGCATCCTCGTCCCGGCAGCCAACAGGTGGGAGAGCCCCTGCAAGACGAACTTCTGCGCCGTGCGCAGGCCTCGGTAATTAATTATTTATGTGTCTTGTGTGTCGTGTGCGCCGTGTGCGTATGCGTGTACGTGTCTTGAGTGTGTGTGTCGTGTAGTGCTGGCCTGATATCTGTAGCATTACAGGAACTGGTGGAACAGAGAGAAGCAGACCACCAACGAGGTCGAAGAAGAGAAAGAGGAAGAAGTGGAGGAGGAGGAGGAGGAGGAACTCACTTTGGCGGTCCACTACCGCGGGCTGCAGATCTGCAGCTGGCCTAAGTGGAACAGTACGAGGTACACGCGACTGCACGCGATCTACGCCGTCGACTGCGAACGCATGGCCGACCCGGACTACCAGGAACAGGTCCTCTTCGTCTGCCCTCTCGCACGCACCGCACGCGCACACAACCAACGACACACACACGGCACACACACACGGCCCACAGGTGTTCCGCGAGCTGCACGGGTTCTTGGGCGAGGGCAAGGGCCAGTTCGATGACGGCCTGTTCGTCAATCTGCACCTCATCAACGCGCCGCCCGACTTTGGTCCCGAGCGCATTCTCGAGCGCCTCAAGGTGCGTTTTGACCGAGTGCGTGTGTATGGTTCGTGTGTGCGTGTTGCGGTGGTGGCTCAGTTGGGCTGCGTGGTTCTTCCCGGCGTGCGACAGATTCCGGTCTTCGTCGAGCCCAGGCACTTCTGCCCGTACTACGCTGGGCCGGTGGTGTTCGTCGTCACCTCCTTCACCATGCCTCCCCCCGACGCTGTCGCCGACGACGAACCTGCCGCCGGTAATAATCAACCTCACGACCGCGCAACGCGACACGACACACGACACACGACACACGACACACATTGACTTGGGCGGGTGGGACGACAAAAGAGCGGGAGAAGCGTGAGTCGCTGATCATGCGAGGGCTCGTGTGGCTCAGCAAGCAGCCGATGGCCGATCGACCGCACGCCTTCGTGCAACCGGACGACAGCCTGTGGCTGTGCGCTCTCACCGACGCCCGCGCCGACGAGGAGCGCCAAAGATGAGGCCACTGGCTGGATGTAGCACAAGAAACCCATTCCATTGCCTGTCGACCACAAGGGGTGATGGTGACTCTGTGGGAGTTCTTGGTTCTTTGGCGCGACTGATTGCTCCTTTTTGAAGAAGGAAGCGAGCTAAGGTGGGGCCCATAGCCCAGGCCAAGCTGGTGTTGACCAAAGTGATGAGGCATGTTCCCGGATTGGCTTCGTTCGCCTCCTCCCCACCATCACCACCATCGCTGCCTCCAGGGATGAAGAGGAGCGTGCCCATCTAGTGGGTTCCGCCGTAGGGCTGCTGCATGAGTTTGTTGGTCGTAATCATGATGTGCTCCTCATCACTGGACTCTGCGGCCTTGATTTAGTCATTTTTTCACCATGGTCCCCTCAACATGCCAGGTGTGTACCCTGGGCGCAAGTGACCAGGCCAGCCCTTTTGAGCACAACCATGGAGACATCCGGCAGGCAACGTTGTCGGATGTTCAAAACAGCGACCACCAGACATCCAAGCCTTTCGGAGATTTTGAAACGCATTTGAAACGCCTTTGGTAGCCGTGCTGCTGACGTGTGCGGGCAAATTCTGAGGGTAATTGAAGGCAATAAAAATCGGCAAGGGGTATTAACACGGACATGAGTGGGCGACAGGTATTGAGTTAACAGAAATCGTAAGATTCGAGAAGGCAGTATGAGCGCTGGCAAGAAAAAACAAAGTCGAGTGGAAAAGGGTGAGTATTCTGGAATAAAGGCCAGTGCGAAAGAAAAGAAAAAAAAGAGGGTTGAGAAGCTACAAAGTAGGCAGCGGCTGGGTGGAGCCATAGTTGTTGTAGCACTGCTGCATGCAGACCAGTTCACCATTGGGGAGCATGAGGCCACAGGAAGGATGGAAGGTACAATCACAGCCCACAGCAGAGCACTGTGCAAATTCTTCCTCCATTGACATGATGGATTTTGTGCAGCTGGGGCACCACCCTTCACTTGGAGTGTTGAGGTTGAGGGAGCCCTGGGAGATGGGAAGAAGCTTGAGGCTTGAACTCAGGGTGGAAGTGGTGGCTTCAGCAGTGTTGGGGGGAGGGGAGCCTGATGTGGAAGTGGTCAAGTCTGGAGCACCAAGGTCAGCAGAGGTGTGCATGGCCTGTGTGTACTGCTCAATGAGGTTCATTGCAGCATAGTGCCACTGCAACACATCACACTTGACAGCTACAGCATCACATCCAGAAAGCACAGCAGCCAACAAGGCTGGGTGCATGCCAGTGTAGGCATCAAGAATGCACTCACCAGGCTGGCTGAAGAGGCAGATGAACCTGGTGAGTGCTTCCTGGGGCTTCTGGCTGTAGTTGAGTACAGTCTGGTCAGGGCTGCACCAGAGGCCAGGAGAGGGGACACTGAAGGATAGATGGTAGTCCTCAGGCTCAATGGCGTTGAAGGTGACCTGGTTGACAGGACTGAAGTGGATGAGTAGATAGGTTTTGAAGTTGTTGAAAGGCCAGGGGCACGCTCCACCCCAACTGCTGGTGAGAGTCATCACACCAAGAGTGACAGTGGTGGTGGGGAAGGTGGTGTTGATCTCACTGATGTAGCATGCAGCCAGAGAGTGCTTGCAGAAGATAACCATGATGAAGTGGTCAGACTTGTTCCCATACTTGATGGTGTTGATCAGTTGGGGTAGCTTGCCAGGCAGATAGGGCTTAGTGTCCCAGTGGTCTGGGTCAGAGATGCCTTTGAGTGGGGCTAGGCCATAGGGAAGATCTAGTAGAACAAGCACTGTGTGGAAAGAATGGGTAAGCCAGTCTATTTGGGAATACAAAAAATAGGGTCAGTGCTGTGTATTCCAGAATACAGTGGGCAGGGATATGTACAGTAATGTTTGCATGGCAAAGGAGTAAGTCCAATCTGTAGGGTGAGGTTGCATGAGAGGACCTTGGACTGATTGGCAAAGGTGTAGCTCCAGAAGTGGGACGGATTGAGCTTGGAAATGGCTCATCAGGGCAGCTATGACCTTAGCTCTGGCCTTGATGATGTTGGCTTTGTTCTCCATCTCATGCCAGTTGCACTTGCCCTTGTATACCTTGAGGAGGAGTGCCTTCTTTGAGGTGATGTCAAGGCCCTGGAGCACCTTGAAATGTGTGATGGTGTTGACTGGCTTGAGGTCATTGGAGTGCTGGAGGTCAGGTAGGCTTGATCTGGTGATGAGTGCCTTGATGATCTTGTAAATGTTGCTATGGTTGTGGACAAGCTGGAAGAGCAGATTGAGGCTCTGCATGTTGAGGCCAAGTGAGGTGGTGGTCAAGTTCTTTCCATCTGATGTCCACTTGTGGCAGCCAGGGAAGTTGCCTTGTGAAGTGTCACAGTCCTTGGTCTGCTTGAGTGGCATGTGCAAGTACTGGGCTTGGACAATGGCAAGCTGGTCAGAGGAGAGGTTAATAGGGAGGGGACATTACCTTGTCATGGAAGGACATTTCAGACCTGAGAGGGAGCCATTGATGTTCTGCTGTGCTGTGAGAAGTGTTACCTCCTGGATGGTCTGGGTGCTGTAGTCTGGCCACCAGTAGAGGGTGGTAAGACAGTGTGAGTGGAGGTGGCTGGGGTCAGGGATGCCATTGGTGTGCAGCTTGAGGTAGGCCTCCCACTGATGATTACTGCCAGCAACCCAAAGTGGGTGAGACTTGGTGAAGTGGTGTATCTTGGTGGTTGGGTTTAGCTTGGATTTCAAGACCATGTCATGCTCCTCTGTACAAAGGTGGTGAGCTTATTCCAGAATACAAAAGCAAGAGAACAAAACATATTCTGGAATATGCACCCACACTGCAGATTAGAAGGATGAAAAAAGGCTCAGTGATGGTGAGTGGGTTTGTGTGGATGTCATCCATGATCTTCTTAACCATGTTGGGGTTGACTGGGTGGACAAGGAAAGGGGCAGCTTTACCCTCAGGCTGGAAGGGCGTACTGGCAAATGAGTGGGCCTGCAGTTTTTGCTTGCCCCCCTTGGTGATCTCCAAGGTCGTTGCACCCCAATCCAGATTGGAGTATAACTCTGTGTGCTCCATGCCACAGGTGTTGATCAGGGTGATTTGTGCCTGGTTGGCATCTTTTGGCAAGTATGTCACAAGCTCCTTGATGATACACACCATTTCAGCCTCCTCTGCTAAGCTGGTCTGGTGCATTAGAGAGACATATTTCAAGGCAATGTGGTGCCCTGCAGCTCTGTGGGTGCACAACATCAACAGCATTAGTGTCACAAATTATGTACCAGCATGGAATTGATGGAAATAGTGCGCCACCCCAGAAAGAAATCCCCCCCCTTCAGTTTAACACAAAATTTCTACCTTTCATATGAGACTTGAACACTGACACTAATGAATTCCATGTACCTCACATAGTCACGCTCCTCCTCATACAAAAGGTACCATGGCATGTTCAATGTCACCTCTTTGCTCTTCTTGATCTTGCCCATGATGTGATGGTTTTGTTACACTTTTTTTTCCTCATTCTTCTCCGCCTTTTGTTTTGTGCGCCACAACAAAGGCACAGGTTTTTTGCTTTTCTTTGAGATTTCCCCGCTTTCTCCTCCCTGCATGGGTTATCCCACAGAGCTGTTTGCCTGTTGGTTCTATTATTGGCCACCCTTTGGCAACATCACCAGTGTATATGGTCACCCTTGCAGAAGGGCATGCTTCTTACTGCAGTGTGCAGAGGTAGCAGAGGACCTAGACATTTTGCATACCCAATTTACACACTCAACTGAACCCACCACAACTAGCCTTGGCCAGGCCAGTTCCACACTCAGCCCTTCATTAACTGGTATGCCCTGTCCATTCATATTTGTATTCCAGAATACTAAACAGTGCAAACCACAGTAACTTTTCATTTGCACACAACATTACAAAAACCTGCTGTTGTATTCTAGAATACTGACTCACTCTTCATCTTCTTCAGGCCTATCAGGGGGAGCCCTGTTTGAAACCTGGCTTTTCCTTGCTGGTAAGAAGTCACTGGTTGAGCCTGCCATAGCTGCCATCCAGCAGAAGCTGCAACTGAGACCTAGTGAAGCAGAAACAATTTGGAGTCATCAGTCTGAGCAATGGTACTCCACCTATGAGGGGGAGTTGTCACCAGCTCATCTCAGTTACTCACATTCAATTTAACACTATTAAGGGCAGGCTGGGTTAGAACTGCCCTCAAGAACAGAAGCAACAAGAATACCTCTGCCATGTTTCACCACACCCTGATGCTAGATTCATGTGGCCTGTCCTGAAATGGCAAGTATTACTTGGGTCACCAGGGACTGTGTCTCCTCACCATAACCTTTTCTTGCTTGTTGTGTAGCTGTGTGGCCTTGTACTGGGCAGCACTCTTTTCCTCCTTGCTCCAGACACCCCACCTTTGGTGGATCAATAATTACAACAAGGGCTTCCAGAAAGCTCTGGCAAAGCTGGACACTGGAAGTTACCTTTGTATTGATGGCACTTGCTTTGTGCTGGTGCTTCTCAAACAGGTTCAAACTGATTCAAGGGCAGAGACCATCGTAGCAAGGCAGGAGCAGCAAGCAACTTTGCCTACAACCTTCTCACTTGAGCCTCTACAGCTCTTCATTTCCTCTTTTGACAATCACAGGCCCTGCAGCAACCTCCATGACTCACTTGCTGCAGCACTGCAGGTTTGGAACAACCCACTCCGCCCCAACAATGCCTGCACACCACACTCTTTTGCCAAGGAGTGTTTAGAAGGTCATCAACCCTCCTGGTGTTGTTCATGTCTAAAGTCCAACTCACTAAGTTTATGATGCACATCTAGGTGTTAGCTTCCAGATAGCTGAGGGTAAGGCGCTGCCTAAGCCTGCTAGCCACTACCTGCCACTGGACCTCTGGTCCTCAAATGTGGGCAGCCAAGCAGGGCTAGATGAAGCACTCAACCACATCACCAAGTTCTACCAAACACATTCCACAGCCCCTTACTCCTATGGTGTTGTAGATATCAACATCTTTTACTGCTACTACCTGGTACACCTGCCCCTCTCAACTGGGCTGCCTAGTTAGCACTAAAACACTCCTCCTACACTGTGCAGCAAGCATTCTGTAGAATTGACACTGGCGGTGTGCTTAGACATCAGATTCTCCTGTGTTTGGGCTCCTGGCATCCTTACAAAGTTGCCTCTGAACTGCTGTGGAAGGTAATTGAGTGCACCTTCCTCTTCTGCATTCTTGTATTCCAGAATACAACTTGAAGTTCATTAACCTGTTTCTCCTGTTTGTGCCAGACTTATCTTGCCACAATCACCAGCCCAGCATTCCATGCTGTGTCCCCTGACGCACTCTGCTTTACCAAACCAAAGCTTACCACCCTCACACACATCTTCAACCTTCTTGCTAAGCAGTTCCCCACAATCTCCACAGGTCTGCACCACCTTGTTTCTCAAGCAGATGTTAACCCAGAGGGTGCCCAGGTTGCTGAGCACTTTTTGGAGTTTTTTGAGTTCTACCTGCCTCTGGTACCTGCCAAAGCCAACCCATCTCCTTTTAGTTCCTGACACTTCTTCAGGTTCATGACTACAGCGCCTGCTTGAGATTCAATGACTATGACACCTGGTTTCACTACTACCACTGCCTCTTCCTTGTTTTCCTTGGCTTAGCTCCTAAGGGTCAATATGCATGTAGTTGCCTGCTCTACCTCCACCTTCTGAATCACTGGAAGGAGCACAACTTACCTGTGTTTGAGCACCTACAAGCCTCCATCTACTCCTTCAATGAGGAAGTTGGTGAGATGACATTTGCACAGCTTTCTTGAACTGTGCTGGGTGACACTGACCAGTCCTCCATGGCTAAACTATGGGAGGCTTATCAGTGCCAACCCTACTTGGGCCCAGTCACACCAGAGGAGAAAACTGACACTCACTCTAGTGTTGGTGATTTCCCTCAAGAGCTGCAGGTGGTTCAGGAGTTTCTGCAGATGTCCCTGATCAGGATCAAGAATGGTCTCTGGTGGCCTGCCCAAGGGTACCTGAAATTAGTGTCCATCTTCTACCCTTATCTTCACTGCACCCTAAAGTTGTTGAATTTAGGTGCTGCTTAAAGAACAAAGAGCTTCAAACAAGTTGATGTTCTGAGGACTGCTGACAAGCTGCCACTCAAGACCTGCCTTCCTGCCAGCCTTTGCCCAGCTTCCTTTGCTCCAGCACTAGAGCTTGTAAACAACTTCCTCACTGTGCACCTTGGCGGTAGCTGAACTTAGCATTTGCCTTGTATTCTGGAATACACCACTCTTCTTTTTTTTTTTACCCTAGTTACTCCTCTCGGCCAAGACAACACCACCAGCCTCAAGTCAGGCTGTTTCAACACCACCTGACAATCCCGCTTTGGATTTTCCTCTCTCTCTCTCTCATGCTGTCAATTTACTCTACTTTTGGTACTCTCTGTTTCCTTTTTGGGCTAAAATTGTTGGTCTCTCCTTTGCACCGTACAACCGTTTCAACTTACTCCTGATTTCAGGCCCTTTTTTGTGCTGTTTTGTTGGCGCACAGTCATTTGGTTGTCAGGATTTATTAGCAATTAGTTTGAGGCCCAACCGGTTTTGATTTTGTTTTCTTTTTTCGGTCGACGCTTGGTCGGGTTCTCTGAACACGCCGGCCACGTTTCCACGTTCGGCGGAAACAAAGTCGGTCTCAAAAAACCACCCAAGGACCAAGGCCGCACTCAACAACCATGTCATCGTCTTCCTCGTGGTCTTCTGCATTCCGGGTGGGCGACGTTTTGTGGGCGAAGCGCTCGCCGCTGGGCGAGCACCACCTGTACCACCACGCCGGGGTGGTGACACGGGTCGACGCCCACGGCCGCCCTGTTGAGTCGGCCCCGGCGGCGAGGGCGAAGACATCCCCCTCCGCCTGGCCCTCACCACCGGCTTCGAGGCCGAGCCTCGGGTGCTCGAGGGGGCGGTCGCCATCGAATCCATCTTCCCCCCGAGCCACACGTTCATCTACGCGCGAGGGCCGAAGGCGGGCCGGGAGGTGCTCCAGCGCGTGGCGGCGTCGCTGGGGGAGCCGCGGCTGTACCACTTCCAACGCAGCAACTGCCAGCACTACGCCATGGAGATGAGCTGCGGCCAGGCCAGCTCGGCCGAGGCTTTGCTCCTGGCTCAGACCCTTCAGGTTCGTGTACCCCCATAATTTTGTGTAGAATATGATGAAGATGAAGGTGAAAAAGATCACGTTGCATCATCCGCAGGAGAAAGGCAGTGGGCAGGTGGTCGAGGTGAAGCTGTTCAAGGGCGAGGGGTGGCTGCCCGTGCTGGCCAACGGGGTGCTTACCCTCCTCGCCACAGCCACCAACGAGGCGCAGCACCGCTACCAACTCTTCACTACCTTGCGCACCACCCACCTCAGCGAAACCAACCCGGTTAGGGCGAGGCCTTGAGCCTGGCTCGACTTGATGTAGATAGCACCCTCATCGGCGCTCGATTGAACAGATGGAGAATCCTGAGACGTTCTTCGCTTCAATGCAATGTGGCTGTGGCCGGGGCTCGTTGTTCGTGCTCGAGCAAGGTTGCCAGGATGGCTCCGTTGCTCTGGGCCAAGTCCACCGCCGATAGCCCGTCCCTGCAGCCACCAGCCACCAGCCAACGAACGATTGAGCCCTCAGGCTTTGATTGAGCTGCGACCCGCGCGGCCTTGGGGGGGGGCATCGTACCGCAACTGGAGGCGGGGGTCGGCTCCGTGCGCCAGCAGCAGCTTCACCATCTCGTGGTGGCCCTTCGTCACGGCGACATGCAGCGGCAGCGAAATCCGGATTCCAGTGCTAAAGGTCGCATTGACGTGCTGCCCGGCCCCGTGCTCCAGCAAAAGCCGGGCTGTGATGCGCAAGCACCGTGTGTTGTGTGTGTGCGTGTGCGTATGTGCGTGTGTGTTGTGTGTGTTTGTGTGGATGTGGTGTCAGAGTGATGTGGTAATGAGCGCTGTGGGCGGGGGTGGTGTGGCGTGCCTAGGGCGACGTTGTTGTGGAGCACGGCTTTCGGAAGGGCATCGGGGTTGTCCTTGGGCTCGACGCCGCGGGATATCAGCAAGCGAGCCACTTCGTCGTGCCCCTTGTCTACAGCCAGGGAAAGCGCGTGGTTGTCGGACTTCGCCTCGGCTCCGAGGTCCAGCAGGTAGCGGACCACCTCGGCTTGGCCTGCGATTCCAAGACCACAAACGTGTCTTTCATTATCTCACGCACGCACGCACGCACGCACGCACGCACGCACGCACGCACGCACGCACGCACAGTTCTGATGTTGGCAAAGAACGAACCGTAGCGAGCGGCGACGGCGAACGCTGTCTGGCTTCGCAAGTTGAGGGACGCGTTGAGGAGGTCGCGCGACTCGTGGAGTATTCTGCGCACCACCATAATGCTGCCATACTTGCACGCGTGTCGCAGCGAATCTTTTGCAAATTGCTGGCGGCAGAGAGATCGCATTGAGCTTGTGAGTGGGCGTGTTTGTGTGTGTGTGTGTGTGTCTCGAAGAACGCGCGTGTCGTGTCGTGTCGTTGGTCGTGTCGTGTGGAGGGGTATGGTACAGAGTTGAGCGCATCAATGACGAAGCTGAGCTCGTTCTCATGCTTCCGTTTGCGCAGCTCCCATTGGCGTTGCTCGTGGGCGAGTGCGGCTTGCAGAGCGTCGCGCTTAGCTGCCAACGCCTGCTGCTGCTCGCTGGCGGCATCGCGCTGCCCCTTGAACAGGTAACGAAAC
>CDFJ01218394.1:1793-24133 GCA_000826505.1 Acanthamoeba pearcei
CTCGCTCTCGCTCTCGCTGGTCCCGCTCTCAGCGCTCCCACTGCCACTGCTCGCCCTCTGCGCCCGGTGCTTGAAGTACTCCTTGAGCTGAAGCTGCGGCGCGTGAAAGAAAGGCGTTAGCCCAAAAGCGCGACATTCACACCAACAAAGCAGAAGCGCCGATTGCGTACCTCACGCAGGGAGTCTCGCGCCATGGTTTCCAGTTTGTAGGCGCGCTCGGTCTGCCGGACCGTCTTCCGTTCTGCGGTTGTTTGACGACGATGAGCATATTCGGTCCGAAGGGACTATGAGCTGAGCGAACCAAAACACAGAGAGCGGGCGCATGTGTGCCAAGCGCGTACCGTCGTCGTAGTCCAGCAGCTCCCATGCGGTGAGCAGGGCTTGCTTGCGGCCCTGCCTTCGCCCGAGGCTCCCGCGAAACACCTTCTGGAGCAGGAGCGCCGCGTCCTCCTTGGTGAGCGAGCCCGTCATAGGTCTGGTCGCGTCGGGAGGAGGAGCCGCCGTTGTTCGCGGTGAGAGGAGGGCCGCGTCGGATGCCGGCTTCGTGGGCGAGATCGCCTCGTGGCTGCCCGGCTCCTGCTGATGATCGGTCTTGGTCGGCGACCCTCCGCCAGAGTGCATGGCGCGGTCCTTGGTCTTGCCCTTGTCCCGGTAATTGGCGCCGTGGTCGTCGTGCCGGCTGCGTCGGCTGCGCCTGTCCCGGTCGCGCGCCGGTTCAGAGCTATCGCTTTCGCTGTCCTCGCTCGAGCTCTCCCTCGTCCGGCTGCGTCCGCTGCCGCCATCTTCGGCTGTCATGCTCTTCTTCCGATCGCGGCTCGACGCCGGCAAATCGTCGGAGGCCGCCGCCGCTGGGCAGGTTGTGCGCTCCCACTCTTCGCGCTCGTCGTCCTCCTCCTCGGCCCACTCGCTGTCCGCCTCCGGCCACTCGTCGGTCTTGGGCGACTTGGGGCGCGAGTGGCTCGGCTGACGAACGCGCCGGGACCTGAGCGGGTGGCGGGAGGGCTTGTTGGCCTCGTCGCCGGTCCCGCCGTCATTGGATCGGCCCAGCACGTGATCGTCGAACGCCGGAGTCTCGGAGTTGTGCCGCGCGTGCCTCTTCTTTTCGCCGCTGGCGGTCCGAGGCGAGAACTGAAGGAAGGCCGATGTCGGCGAGCGAGAGTAGGTCGTAGATGGCTCCAACGGCGATGACGCGCCTGAGGCTGAAGAGGAAGAGGAGGGGATGGGCGCGTGCGACGCCGAGAAGACGTGGCGGCGGGGCGAATCAGCCTCGCGAGATGCGTCCGCCCCGCCGGCATAGTGCGAGGCCTCCTTGTACGGCGACTGGGTGCTTGACCGGGCCCTCGGGGCAGCATGCTGCTTGCGCGGCGTTGTATCGCCGGTAGAGCTGGCCGATGGCTCCAAGCCACTGTAGCCCCTGGGGAGGTCCCTGTCCGAGCGCGGCCACTTCTTGTCTCCCCTGTCCTTGTCGTCCTCTCGCACCTTGTCCCTCGTCTTGTCCTTCTTGGCGCTGCCGCCGCTGCTGGCGGCAGGGTCGCTGCCTTCGCCGGCAGATCTGTAGTTGAAGTCAGGCCGGCTGACGAATGCGCCGTCGCTCATGGCCATCATGTCGTCCGTGCTGGGACTCTTCCTCCCCGGCTTGCGGGGACTGCTGGCCTGCTGCTGCCCGACCCCGGTCGGACTGGCGCCCGTCGCCGACCTCGGCCGCTGCAGGATGAGCGACCCCGATCGCTTTGGCTTCTCGTCCACGCCCCGGTCTCTGGCATCCCTGTCCCTGGGGGTCTTGCCCCTGGTCCGCTCGTCCCTGTCGCCGGCCTCGCTGCTGCTGCTGCCGTTGCTGTCGTCCTTCTCTCGCGACTTGGTGCGCTCTCGTCGCTCGAGCAGGACCGACAGGGAGCGCGTGGGCGGGCTGGCCAGGGGCGCGCCGTCGTCGGACCGCAGCACCGAGCCGCGCGGGCTCTCGGCGTGTGCACCGAACTCGTGGCCGCTCCGCCGGCCGAGCGTGCTCGCCGACGGCGACGACGACAGTGAGTCCTCTCCTCCTCGAGAAGACGAGGAGCTGCTACTGCCTTCGCGCGGAGGCTTCTTCCCTTTCCCCGCTCGCTTCGCTGTCTCCTCGCTGTCCCCGCCGTGCCTCTCCTTGCTCTTCGACGTCTTGTCCCTGTCCTTGGTGGGCGAGAGGGTGCGGCCGACGACTGGGTCGCTGCTGTCGGTGCTGCAGTCGTCCCTGCTGGGGTGGTCCTTGCTCTTGCTCTTGTGCTTGGCGGCGGCCCCGGTGGGCGGGGCGTCGAGGGGGGCGATGGGCACGAAGGGCTTGGGCGAGGAGGAGTACGCGTAGGGAGACATGGGGCGTGACGAAGGACGGGATGAGGGCGAGGAGCTCAAGGAAGGGGGCGAACCTCGACCCTCTGGTCGGGCGCGCACCTTGGTTGCGTCTGCATCTACGCTCTCCTCTCCGTCGTTGTTGCGTTGTTGTTTCTCCACCACCGGAAGGAATTGATGGGAATTAGAGTCCTGTTGCATCTTCTGCCAGGCTGGCCGTTCGCGGCGAGTGTCAATGAACTACGAGAGAAGCGCTTGAGCTTGTTGTCTTGCTGCCCAGTTCCGTGTTCGCACCTCAACCGAGTTCAGCCCATCCCGCCGCAACTCTTCAACCTGGCTCAGGTTGTTCTGAACCCCCGTTTTCCCTCCCTTTTCTTTTGGGTCTTTGGCACCAAGAACACGCTACCCCGTTTCGAGCAAAGGAGACACGGATGAGCATTCTTCATTCAATTCAATCGCTCTTGGCGGGCGCGAAGACGCTGCATTGAGGCGTCCAAGCGGGGACGCACACAGCGATGAAGGCGAGGTCGGTGTCCGGGGTGTGGTTCCATATCCGGTGCCAGGTGTTGATCTTGATCGCGACGGCGTCGCCGGGACCCACCTCGAACTCGCGCGGCTCGCCAGCCTCGCCCTCCTTGATGAAGTCGCGCACGCTCATCTTGCCGTGGCCCTTGAGGATGTAGTACGACTCCTCCGCCACGGGATGGTAGTGGTCGGCCGACGAGCCGCCCGGGGGCAGCGTGATGTGGGCCAGGCTGTGCTGGTCGGCACCGCCAGCTGCCGCACCAAAGATTTCGTCGATTACTTCGCCCGTGGGCGACCGGAAGGTCTTGCCATCTGCTGCTCTGCGCACCGATGCCATCTCGCTTGAACGTTCAGGAACCTGCCGAGCAACAACCAGCATAAGCAACTGTGGGCAGAGATGCGCGTGGGAGGGGGAGGTGCGCACTTGAGTTGGTGATTGAGAGCAACAGGTCAAACAACAGAAACACGGCCCGCCCTACGCGAAGCGGCGATAAAAGGGGGGAACTTGCATTGGACGAGCATTGGCTGCAGGACGTGCCTGAAGCAATACCCGCAACCGGTGCAAGAGATCATACGCCACAGGCTTGCCAGCTCACCTCTTTGCCAGCTCACACTTTGGCGTCGGTCATGAGCTTTTCTTCCTTTTCCTCGTATCCGCACCGTCGGCACCAACAAGTTCGCTCAAGGTGCGTGCGGCGGCTGGATGCTTACCGAGCACCGCATCTTTACGCCTCACGAGCCAGCAGCACGCGTGGTTTTTTGCTTGTGATTAATGAGTGGGTGCATTCAGATTCATACAATCGTAGAATGTTCTGGCGGCGAGGACCGACCACGGAGCAGAAGGCGGAAGCAGTGAAGGAGAAGCGGGAGAGCAACGATGAACTGTTCAACCACTTCATGCTGTGCCGGGCGCTGTCCCTGCAGAGCCAGGAATGCTACCAAGAGCACGGCACCGACGCTGCCCAGTGTCGCCGCAGCATGGAAGAGGAGAACCTTTGCTGGGGGTACCCCACTCTTGAGCTCTCTTGCTCTGCTGTCTTTATCCTCCAGCCCGTGGGAGGCCGCTGACCGCTGAACTGCTCCGCGCGTAGAAAGCTGCTGTGCCCCGAGGCGATGGACACGTTCCTGGTCTGCATGAAGGCCGGCAGCGGTCTGTCGGAGTGCATGGGCGAGGCTCACTCCCTGGGCCAGTGCATGCAGGACGCGCAGGCTCTGGCCAAGAAGCGGTACGTCCCCTCTATCCCACACCCGGCCGCCATCAGCTCTGAACGGGAACGGGAATCGGTGCGACAGGCAGCAGAACGTGAACCCTGTGGACAAGAAGATGGACGAGGCTTGCCGTCAGGATCGTCGCGCCCTCACGGTCTGCCTGGAAGAAGGAGGCGGCTTTGACTCCGAAGGCAAGTGTGTGCCCCTCCAGCGAAAACACGCCCTCTGCGTCGCCTCCTTCAAGTGCCCGCAGGTACTGATCAACTCGCTGGTGACTGCTTGAGCGATGAACGTTCGCTCACACACGTTTGCTTGGTGGTATCCAGGTCAAGGACAAGCTGTTCACGTGCATGCAGAAGGTCGGGATGTCGCCCTATGGCGAAGGCTATCTGGCCCGCATGAAGGAGGTGAACGACTTCAAGGCGCGCGAGAAGGACAGCGAGCTCAAGGCCTGCCTTGGCGACGAGGTCGAGCTCGAGTCGTGCCTGATCGACGTGGCCGTCAAGCAGTGGGAGAGCTACGGCATCCCCACCGACGAGTACCAACAAGTGAGCAAACGCGAGAAGGCACGCCGCAAGGAACAGGGCATCGAGTAAACTCCACTCATCTTTACGGTGGTTCACGTTTTGCTCTGGAGTCGGTTCTGTACAGGGAGATGGTCGGGGGATTGTTGGCTCCTCAGTGGCAACCCACCTTGACCGGGCTCGCGTGCGGGCTGATCTGAGGTATCAGCTCCGCCCCGCCGTTGTAGCTCTCCTTGAAGTTCTTCACGTCGCCGCAGAGCTGCTGCAGCAGCTTGTGGGCCAGCTCCGGGATGGTCTGCACGTTGTTGTCGATCTCGAAGTCCCATTGCATGTTATCGTAGAACTGTTGATGAATGGACGTAAGGTCAGAGAGAGCCGAGGGTGGTGAAGAAGATGAAGAGGGGAGAGGCGTACTGAGAGGGTCTTCTCCATCCACTGCCGCGAGCCTTCGTTGAACATATGTCGGCCGGGCTCGCGCGCCAGGCGCTGTTGGATGCGACTCCAGAGCAGTTCTCGCTCGACGCGGATGCACACGGTGTAGATGTGGATGTCGGCGAGGCCCGCCAGCTCACGGAACTGCTCCCGAATGGTGGGCTCCAGCAGGTGGCCGTTCTTCTTGGCGTAGAAGATGGCGCTCAACGGACTCCGGTCCACAAAGTAGATGGCGTTGCTCTTGTGTTTGTCTTCCTCTTGCCTCTGCGCGCGTGAACCAAAACAAAGAGCGAATCGCGAAAGAATGAACACGAATTCACGATTTGATTCGAATGTGATTTGGAAGCTTGCACGTCGGGAGGTTTGGGGTACCTGCAAGACGCGTTGAATCCAGTTCGAGACCCAGATGCTCTCCATGGTGAAGGTCTGGGGGTGAAGCGAGAAGTTCGGCATGTCAATGAATCCCTCGTCGAGGACGGGGAACCCCATCTTCTGAAGATATCGGCAGAGCTCACTCTTCCCGCTTCCTGTCAAGAGAGATGTGGTGTTAATTCGGTCTCCCGCACACAAAGGAAACCTCAGCTTTGGCGGATGTTCGTACCGTGGCATCCTTCAACGCAGATGACGATCATGACGACGTTGCTGTTTTGTGCTTTATCTTACTGTGAGCTAGTGTTCTTTCGTTTTGCGTGCCCACTTCTTCGTAGTGGTCGTGTTGCGTCTGAGCGAGACGAAGTGGCGAACCGGCCATCTTGTAGCTGTTCTCCTCCACCCTTCCCGACCGTTACAAAAACACAAAATGTTCTGATTGGCTCCACTTGGAAAGTTTCGAGGTACAAATTCCAACCCAGCACCAAATATATTCGTAAAAATATGAATGGAATGCAGCAAAAAAAAAAATCGCTTTTTTTTCACACCACCACAGAGCCGCCTGTTCGCGGCTCCACCTTGTATGACCTGCAACAGAGGAGGAGAAAGAAACCACCATGTTGGCACCAGTGCCGGGGTAGCGAGCAAAAGGAGGAGGAGGAGGAGGGGCGACTCAGCATACCTATCGTACATCTCCTTCTCGGAGAGAGGAGCAAAATCGTTGAGGAAGGCCCGCATGCCTCGATCGACCACAAAATTGTACGGCGCGGATTGCCACTTCTGTTGAATGCACAGTTGACCGCACACAACGCGCACGTTTAGGTTCAGTTAGGGCAAGAGCCTCGATAGCAGGTGGACCAGGAGCACGAGGATCGTGTACCCTGAATGAAGAGTAGAATTGCCAGAGGAGGCGCATCTTCTCGAAGTAGACCATGCCACCACTGACGAACGTCTGCTTCTCCTCCACCTTGAACAAGTCCTGCGTGCAGATCGCTGCAGATCATCACCACCACCACAATTAGCACATGTGGTTGTCCGCAAGGAAGTGTCAACGTACCCAGGTAGGGGATGAGGGGGAGTGGCGTCTTCTTGAGCACGCTTCGGTAGTTCCAGAAGTTGCCGTCGGTCGCGGCGAGCTCCATGATGTCTTTGTACAGCCGGGTGACCCTCTTGGGCACCTTCTCCCACGAGCCCTTCAGGCGGGAAATGGCGGTCGTGTTCAAGCCGCCCACAATCGCGAAGAAGCTGTTGAAATTGTGCAGCTTTTGGCACTCCTGCGCAAACAGGCAGTAGTAGAGGGCGTCAGTCCTGTGTCACCCACTGGCCAGGGAGGTTGATCATCATGTGTGGTGTACCGCGCAGATCTTGATGCACTGCTCAATGGCCTTGGCCCTCTCCACTACCGTTTCGTACTTGAGCAGCGTGCAGCACACCCACTGGCCCGTCTGGAGCGCGAGTGGACGACATGAGCGAGGTGACCGAACAAACAGTGCGCCATCAAAAACGAAGAGGCGGGAATGTCGAACCATATTGAATCGCTTGACCATGGCGGCAAAGGATGGCGACTCATCGGGCTGCATGAATCGACCCTTGAGCAGCTCCTCGCAGTTGATCGACTCGAACAGTTCCCTGAGTACCAATCAATTGTCAGTTTTGACCCAATCTTCGCGCGTGGGGGGGGGGTGCATGCCGCGTACCAGTCCATCAGGGTGAGCTGGCGGGCGATGTGGCCGGGATCGGCGGACAGGAACTCGATGTCCTCCTTGGCCGAGTGGACGGGGACGATGCCGGCCCACGACTGGCCCGACGCCAGGGACACCGACCCCTTGCGCTCGTCCCGCGTCGCTCGGTGTTCCTCCCGCTGGTGCTCGTCCTTGAGGCTCTTCTGGGGCACCGCGAAGCTGCCTGAGAGTGAGAGCGTGCGGATCATGAAGCTCCCTCGTCGCTCCTTCACCACCTCCCGCTTCGGATCTCGCTCGCGGATGTGGGTCGTCGACACGCTGGACGACAGCGACGCGGAGTTGAGGTCGGCGCGCGTCGCCCTCCGGCTCAGCCGACGCTCTGAACGCGCGCTGGCCTTGTCGGCGCTCTGCGCCTTCTTTTTCCTCCTCTCCGCCTCCTCGCCGCTGTCACGCTTGCCTCCGCCGCCAGCCGGAATGGCGGTATCTTCGGTGCTGTGGTTGCACCTGACCGACGGACTGCTATTCTGGTCCTCTTCGTTCTTTCGTCGCGCGAGCGGAGAGGCCTCTCGCCTGGGCTTGGCAGGACTGCTCACCGGGTTGCTGGCCAGCTCCTCTCCGCCTCCGCTTCTGCGCTTGGCTGCCGAGGAGGACTTGCTCGTTCGGTCGTCGGCCGACTGATCGGCACTGGGCGCGTCGGAGGCCTTCATCTGCTGGAAGCCCTTGCCCATCATGGCGTAGAGGGTGCGGCTCGAGATGGTGACCGAGCGCTCCAGCTGCGCCTTTCGCGCAAAGGCCTCCTCCGTTGCTCCTCTGCTCGCCCTGCCGTCGCCCGACTGCGCCGTCTCGGCCGTCGCGTCCATCGTCACCTTCTTCGCCCCCTCCTCCTTCTCCTTGGCCAACGCCGGTGGCGTCTCCGTCGCTTTCTCTTCTGTGGCTCGCTTCTCCTGCTCGGGCTCCTTGCTTTCGGTCACCTCGGCCACCTGGACGGTGGGCATGGACGCGTCTGTGCTTTGCTCCTGCGCCGCATGGGAGCTGCTCTCGTTCTCGTTCTCGTTCTTCGCTTCGTTCTTTCCACTCTCGGCCTTCGCTTCTTCGTTCTTTTCCCCCTCCTTTTCGTTCTCTTTCATCGGCGTGTCGTCAGCTGACATTTTCTTGTAGCCAGACTCGAGGCCTCGAAACATGACGAAGGACCCCTTCTTTTTCTTCGTCGTCTTCGTTTTCGTTTTCGTTTTCTTCGGCGAGTCGCCTTCGCTTCCGGCGTCGCCAACGGTGCCCTTAGCCTTGTTGTCCTTTCCCTTGCTCCTGCGTCGCTCCTTGGCCGGCTCGCCGTTCTCCGGCACCGCTTCCATGTCGCTGCTGCTCTCCCCGCCACTTCCCTTCTCCCGCTCCTTCTTTCCCTTCTTGCTCTCGCTGCCGCTCTTTCGGATCGCTCGCAGGGCCGACGAGAGCTTGCCCTGCGGGTTGAGCGACAGCCTGTGGTTGCCCAGCTGCGAGCCCCGCCTCTTCCTGAGCCAGTTGATACCGCCCTTTTTCTCCTCCTCCTCTTCTTTTTCCTTTTCCTCGTCGCTCAAATTCGCCTGCCGTCGCTGATGAGTCGCCCACGCAACACACGCACGCACGCACACGACACGACACAGAGAGTGAATACCAGAGGGTGGGTGATGGTGGTCCTTGACAGGGCGAACACGAACCTTTTCCTCGGCGCACTCGGTGAGCGAGACGAGGATCGCCCACTCCTCGCTATGTGTCGATTGCTTGATTTCCTTGGAAAGCTGAGCCACGAACTCCTCGAGGCGCTGGAGGAACGTGTGGGCCGAGTCGAAGCAGGACCTGAAGCAGTGCACCCAGTAGTCCACAGTTTCGAGCGTCCTGTTCAAGAGTCGGAGGCAGAGAGGAACACCGCGTCAGTAGCCCACCCCGTCGTCGGCCCACCATTGCGTGACAGAGCGGGAGGGACCTGAGCCGGATGTCGACCATGTGCTCCTCCTTGCCCTTGTTTCGCTCGTAGAGGTCGATGAAGTGGTTCAGCAGCTGCGTCGACGTGATGTAGTAGTCGTGCGTGAGGAACAATATGTCGACGAATGGCTCCTCTGCGCGCATGACAAAATCGTTGTTAAGTGTGAGCCTGGCATCGGTGTTGCACACGCGCGAGACCACATGTGACCACTTCACTTGAGTGAAAGGGGCGGCCTACCGAGGTAGTTGCGGTCGATGGCCGTTTCGACGATCTGTTCGACTCGGGCGACGGCCAGATGGGAGATTCCGTCGGTGCTGACCCTCCAGGTCATGTCCTTGAACTCGACGAAGAGGCGCTCGTAGTGCTCGATCATCTCGCGCAGGATGGACACGCCCAGCGCCACCTCCCGGTCCGGATCCTCAGGCCGCGAGCGGAGCAGGCAAGGGCCGAAGATGATCGCGAGCGAATCGATGGCGATGCCGTTCTTGTCGCCATTCTTGAGCAGGTTGCCGAGAAAGGACAGCAAGTACTGCAGCATGGTCCTGTTGCCCGATGGCAGGAAGTAGACGAGCGAGTGCATCGCGTTCAGCCTGAAGCTCGTGCACTTGATGTCTGCATGCGCGCGCGGGGGCCAGGCACAAAGATGTTAGCGAGCGATGAACGATCGATGTGGAAGGCAAAGCGATTGTACCGAGGCAGGCGGCGAGCGCGCGCTGTGTGGAGGTGGGAAAGAGGCGAATGTGGACTCGACAATACTCCCGGATGAGGGACAGCAGCACCTGTTGGCTCGTCATAGTTAGGCGCAGGTGCGCAGATGTGAACAACGTTGGATGGGAAGGAATGCGGAGGCGAAACCTGAGGCTCGCAGGCGGTCAGCTTGGCGGGGTCGAGGGCGAACGCGTTGGTGCTCTGCGGCGCGGATCTCACCGACTGTCGCGCCGACGAAGACGACGACCCCAACGAATTGGAAGCACCCTGCGCACACCGCAACACACCATCAAAACGAGGACAAGGCTCGGCCAATAAGCACCCTGCCCGCAGTCGCTTCCGCCTCATCGAATCGGGCGCTATTTGTGGTGTTGCTACCGTTGTGGTACGCACGAAATAATAAATATAAATAAATAAAATAAGAGACAGGGCGAAGTGACGCACGAAGGACATGGTGGCCCGAGCGTCCTTCCGCATGGTGATGGACGGAACGCGCCCGCTGGTCTTTAGCTCCGCTGAGGTGAGCAAGAAGTCCCAAATTAGAATTAAGTTGTTCAAAAAAATATTAATAACAAATAAACAAAATAAATATAAATAATAATACATAAAATGAAGGGGGGGGGAGAAGATGCTCACCGGAGAGGATCTCCTGGAGTTCGGTGAGTTCGAGAAGGTCGGAGGCGGAGAGGGGCTTCTCGAGAGTGGCGGCGGTGATCTTGTCCTTGTGGGCCTCGAGCCGCACCAGCGCGTAACCGATTACCGACGAGATGACCACCTCGTCCGCGTTCACCCCGCTACCCGACTTGCCCGCGGCCGTCGGCGGGCCGGCGTGGCACAGGGCGAAGGGCGAGGGTGCGGGCGCGCCCCGTTGGCGCTGTGGCCGCCTTCGCTTTCGTTCTTCTTCGCTCATTGCTGGCCCGCCGTCGGTGCCGCCGCTGTTGCTCTCGGCCTTGTTGGTGGGGTCGCCTTTGGACATAACTATCGCCGCAAGGTCGTCGAGAGTGAGAGAAGTCCAGGAGGGCGGCGAAGGCGGCACCGTGGCCGGGGTGTCGTCACCATCCATTGTAGGTCGCTGCACTATATCACAAAAAAAGCAGCCAAGCCGAGGCGCGAGCGGCAGTTGGTTGCCAGCGCCAACAGAGGCCGAACATTCATGTTCAAATCCACCAACCCCATTGGGCCCAAAAATAAAAACAAATAATAACCAAAATAATTATTAATAAAATTAATATGTTTGTGGTCACTGGGCCTGCACGGGCACGGGCGGGTGCTGTGGCGACACCGGCGCGGCCGGGGCCTCTTCGGCCGCCTGGTATGGCCAACGTAGACACAACATATCAGAATTCTTGTGTGTGTGGGTGTCACCCACAGTTGTTGCGTGGCTGCGGTACCTTGCGCTGAAGCTGGCTGGCTGCAAGCAGCTGTTGCTCCTTTTCCTCCTCGCGCTTGAGCACGTCCTCGAGCTCCCGGATCTTGACGTCCCGCTTGTGGATGAGCTCCACCTTGCGCGCGTCCAGGACCAGCGTCTGCAGCACGTTCTCCCGCAGGCCCACCAGCTCCCGCTCGAGCTGGTAGATCCGGCGGCAGCGCTTCTCGCCTTCCCTCTTCCGCCTCTTCCACTCGCCCTCCAGCCTCCGGCCAAAGGCCGCGCAGTAGTCGTCGAGCTGCTTCTGTTGCGTCTCGTCCTGCTGGCGGAGCATGGCCTCGACCTGGGCCAACAGCGCCTCGTGGTCGACGGCAACGTTGGTGGGCGAGGCCTGGTTCGAAGATGGCGAGGGAGACTCCTCTTCCCCTTTCATCTCCCGATTGTGTGCCGAAGATGAAGAATCTGTGGAGGAGGAGGAGGAGGAAGGATCCTTGCTGCCCTCCTTCACTTTTTTGTGCTTGGCCTTCTTGGCAGGTTTGGGCTCGCCCCCACCGCCGTGCACCTCCTTCTTCAACTCTTTGATTTCTTTCCTAATGATCCGTCGGAGGACATCCATTTCCATCGTGAAGTCGGCCAGTGTCGCCTCCATGGCCCCCAGTCGCTCCAGCATGGGCGCCGGCGGCACATGACCCGTCACCTCCCCCATCTCGTTTATCACTCTTTTGTCACAGTTTGCCTCCGTCGGCTTGCAATTTTGCCTTTAATGAATTAATTATTTATTTTTTGTCATAAAAGAAAAAAGAATAGTCAAAAATAAATTGATACTTATTTATTCATGAAACTATACATAATATTATAAAAATAATTATAGCTGGATAACAGATAGACGGGCAAGGCGTCTTCACCCGCCCGCTCCTTGGCCGGACCTATTGCGCCGGTGCTGGCGCGGGGGTCCTCGTGGCCGCAGTCGCTGAGGGCTTCCACGAACGAGCGACCAGCACCGCGACGATGGCAATCAGCACGAAGGCGGCCGCAAGTGGGATGAGCACGACCCAGCCCGATCTGCACCCACACGCGCGCTTCAGGTTATAAAAGCTCAAGAGCCAAACAGGGTGGAGCATTGGCCACGTACTCGGCGTAAGGGAGATCGACGTTGATGTAGTCGCCCGCTGTGAGACAAGGGTATGAGTCAGCAAATGCGGGAGGGAACGCGCGCGTGCGGAAGAGGATGAGAGAGCACGTACGGCACTGAGTGGTCGGCCACCACACCCAGGTAGGGATAGCAAGATTGGGGTTGGCGTTGGGGCAGATAGTGGAGTTGCACGGACCCGTCGCTGAGCCTACCATACACAGTTTCTGGAGGCGACAAACCGAACAGCTCAGCACTCAAGGAGAGAGAGAGAGAGAACAGCCACATTGGGACACCGAGTTGCTAGCAGGTATACCTTCGACGAGCACCAACCGCATTTGTCATCGAGCGTGCATTTGGAGCACGATTTGTACCCGCGGCAGCCGGTGATACCGTTGTCGGCTGTTCCCAATGAATCACGAAATGGAACCATTAGCCGCGGCCGTTCTGCCATCAACGAACGCCACACTCACTACTGGGAGAAGGGAGGGAACGGTACGGGGGCAAATGCACTCTGTCGACTCCCATTGCCAGAGGGTGCAGTTGCCCACTGCTGGCTGCGAAAGGCTGCCGGCCATGCAGGCCATACTGCTCGCATCACCGCACCACCCGCACTAATGGCCAAGAGGTCAACACACGCTTACGCGGTTTGGTGGAGATGGATTGGGGGGATAACCACGTACTGCTTGGACAGTGCAGTCGCCACATTCGGTGTAGTCGGTGCAGTTGGCCGCTGCGTGGGGGGGGGGGAGAGATTAGATTGCGGCCGGAAAGGATTAGCTCGGGAGAAAAGAAGTCGAGTCAAGCCCGACTTCCAGCTTACCATATGCAGGGTTGATGGCTATGAGAACGGCGAGTCCAAGGAGTACGAAGAGGAAGGGCGACTGCATCTTCACCGTCGATGGGAGGACGATCATGTTTTTTGGGCAAGCGCCTCTTGGTGAAGGAAACGTCTCATTTCTTCATCATTTCCTGGATAATTACGGAGTTTGATTAGCCGAAAATGTATGACTAGATGGGCAAAGTATGCGTGGAATGCTGCAACCGTGCCGCAGACACCCAAAAACCAGGACGAGGCAACCGCCTCCCAGTTCCTCTGCTCCCCCCACTCGCGGACTCTCTTCAACGAGATCGAAATCGCGTACACGAATTAGGGCAGCAGCCGGATTGATTGAAGGACTTTCGTTCAAGGGCCCTTTCTGTCTCTCTCCCCTGCTTCTTCAATTCTTTCGCCTACATCATCCATTTTTCTTCTCTTTCCTTTCGAGGCCCTTCACATCAATTGTAATTAATCGAGAAGGCTACTCCTCCACACAATGGCCAAGTCAGTGGTGCGCGTGCATTTCATGGACTCGAACTCGAAGGCGTTCGCCATCGAATCGGGAGCATCGGCGGACGCCATGCTCAAGCTCGTCATCGAACGTCTCGAACTGAAAGAGTCGGCCACATTCGCTCTCTTCGAGAAGAAGGACGACTGGGAGCGCTGCCTCGAACCCGACGAGAAGCCCGCCGAGCTGATGAAGGCCTGGACCGGCGACCCCAAGGACGAGAGCTCGCCACGGTTCTTGTTCAAGAAGAAGACCTTCATTCGCGACGACGACCGCGAGCTCAGCGATCTCGTGGCTCGCCATTTGGTCTACATCCAGGCCCTCGCCTCCGTGGTCAACGCCGACTACCCGACCTCCCCCGAGCAGGCCGTTCGACTTGCCGGCCTCCAGGTGCAGGTGGTCTACGGTGACCACAACGCCGCCACCCACGTCCCCGGTTTCCTCACGTACGCACCAATTCCTACCTATGCCCATTTTCATGTCCTCTTTCTCGCTGGCCAATTTCCTCGGCAGGGCTTGATCTTTATCGATTCGCGTTGTCAGGCATTGCTCGCATTTTTCTTGTGCTAATTTGTTTGGGGGGGGGGACAATAACGAAATCGCAGGACCAATCTCAAGGACTACATCCCCAAGACCCTGTTCGCGACGAAGAAGCCTGCCGAATGGGAGTCCATCATCTTCGCCGAGCACGCGAAGCACAAGGGCAAATCGGCGGACGAGGCGAAGCTGGGCTACCTGTCGCTGGTGAAAAAGTCGCAGTTCTATGGCACCACCTTCTACCCGCCGTGCAAGAGCGTCAACAACGGACGAAAGATCCCCAACAAGGTCATCATCGGCGTCAACGCCGACGGAATCATGCTGCTCAAGCCCAAGGACAAGGAACTCATCTCTACGCACCCCTTCACGGAGATTTGCAGCTGGGCCTCCTCCTCGACGACCTTCGCCTTCGAGTTCGGCGTGCAGTCCGAAGCGACCAAGTACACCTTCGAGACCAAGCAGGGCGCCATCATCGCCTCCACCATCCAGACCTACATCGATATCCTCGTCGAAATGCTCACCAACGGCAACGAGGAGGACGAGTCGACCGCCACCGGCACCTCGCACGGCTCCGAGGGCGACGATTGAGGCGCGAAGTAGCGCCCCCTCTCTTTCCTTCCAACCTCCTCTTCTCTTTTTCTCTCTCTCTCTCTCTTCTTCCCTCTCTGCCGTGCAGCGGCGGTGACCGACTCGAAGCGGGAGTGGAGCTCGGCGTTCGGGGCAGTCTGCCAGCTGGATCCGCCCGGACCCTCGCTTTCCTTTCAGCCCTCTCCCCTCCGTTCCATCCAGCCCGTGCTCGTTCGCCCTCGCCGCCCCCTTCTCTCTTCCCCCCTCTCTCTTTCGCCTCCTCTTGAGTTGTGTTGTGCCATTTTGGTTTTCCGTATGTGGGGGCTATTGTCGTTGTAGAATAAACAGTTAGGAAACAACACAACGCAACCACCCTTCAGCCGCTCGAGCTCTTGGCCTCAACCCGGTGCTTCCTCTTGTCCAACAGCACGTCGCGGGAACAAGGGCCCTTTATTTCGTAGTTGTGCGGCGGGCGGGTTCAGGCGAGCTCGCTGTTGTTTATCCACCTGCGCGAGGGGCACGGCCAGAGTTAGGGGCGACGAGTTGCTTGAGCTTGAGCGAAGGGTGGTACGAACCAGATGACGAGCACGTCGAAGACGACGAAGGTCTTCCACGCGAAGGCGGGGGCGAGGAAGCCAACGGCGATCCACGACCGTTTGTAGAAGCTGATCAGGCACACGAGCATAGTCACCCAGCCCAAGAAGGCGGTGAGCACGGCCAGCAGCAGTCCGTGCAGGAAGAAGAACAGACASAGCCAGATCTGACGCAGRGACCACGTGAAGAATCAYGTGAGGTCAGCTGTGTTGCACGATACGACACGACACGGCACCCAAGCAAAGGGCGGTGGTGGAKAGGCCGCACCTGGAATATAAATAAATGAATCAAGTACATCGAGGTGGCCAGCTTGTTCCACTTCCAGCCGCCGCGCCGCCAGATGAACCACATCCCCACTGCCGCCAGAGAAAACGTCGAGATCCACGCCGGAGCCAGCATCTCGTCTACAACCCACCGCACCGCACCGCACCGCACCACATTAGCTTCGCGACCAGCTTCTACACTACTGGCGTCACGTGCGTACCCGGTGGTTGGAATATGGGCTTGTCCAGGTCCCTGATACGGGGCAAAGAGTGAGCGTCGCGTTGGGGATGATTGACTTTAGCTGCGCGCCGGGCGCATGTGGAATGAGAGTCTGGGGGAGAGGCGGGGGGCTTACACGTTCCACCAGTGCGAATTGATGCCGACGTCGGCGATGTCGTAGCCCGGGGTGATGCCGGACAGGAAAATGCCCAGGGAGAGGCCCAGCACGAACGTCGCGATCTGCCACCCGATGAAGCCCAGCACTTGGGCAAGCGGTTCCATGAGAGGCAGTATCCTTTCCTCTCGATCTGTGTTGCCGTTGTGTGTGTCGTGTGTGTGTCGTGTGTGTGTGTCGTGCGTAGAAGTGAGAAGAGGAAACCCTGCGGCGCATGAGCGATGTTATGATTGCGAGAGCGCGTACCCTCGTAGATCTTATCGTTGCCTCCCGTGGGATCAAGGTACCTTGTCCTCCTCCTCTTCTTATGCTTGTGCGCCTCCTCGTGCTTCACTTGGCTTTCTATGTCTCCGCCGCTCTTCTTCTTCGCCGCTTTGTGCTTTGCGTCCCCGTGTCCATGCCCATGTCCGTGTCCGTGCCCCTTCTCCTTCGCCTTGGCCTTCTTCTTTTTCTTCTTCTCCAAGAGGGGTCCGCCTTCGCTGCTATCCTCGCTCTCGCTTTCGCTTTCGCTCTCACTCCTGCTCTCACTCCTGCTCTCGCTCTCGCTCTCGCTGTCGTCGTCGGCAGGTCCCTTGCCCTTCTCACTCTTCTGTTGCTTCTTCTTCGTCTTCTTCCCCTTTTGCTCCTCCCTGGCCGACTCCTTCGTCGCCGCGCTGCTGCTCCCGTTGGCGTCCTTCCCCTTCTCGCCCGAGCTCAGCTTGGCCGCCACACCCGCGCCCACCGCGGCCAGCCGCTCCCTCCGCACCGCGCTCCAGTCCATCGAGCGCCGCGTCTGCAGGGCCGCCGCCGCGTCGTCGTCGTCACCGCCGCTGTTGCCGCTCTCACCGCTCCACTGTGGCGGCCGCGCTGGCGAGGCCAGCCTCTCGTCCCTCCTGCTCAGACGGCGGGGGTCTGCAGCCGGACCGGGGCGGCCGGGCGACCAGTCGCGCCAGGTCGGCACCAGAGGCGTGACGCGCATGGGCGACAGGGACCGACCACCGACCTTGGCCACGGCCACGCGGGGCGGTTGGTGCGGCTGCTTGCGCGACGGAGGCCGAGACGAAGCGGATGAGCTGCCCACCTTGCTGCCAGCGCTGGTGGAGGAGGTGGCGGTGGCGGAGGCTTCATCATCTGCCTCGGCCTCTCCATAATTAATCGACGTCGAAGATGAGAAACCGGCCGAGGCGGAGGGCATGCCGTGGGCGGTGGCAGTGGTGAAGGAGGTGGAGAGGGGCGAGGGCGGGGTCGCGAACTTGGTGTGGAGAGCAGAGTGCGACTGGGCCTTGGGCACGCGACACGGCACGGAAGATTCCATGTTCGAGGATGAGGAAGTGGAAGATGAAGATGAACCAGATGAGGAGGATGCGGAGGTGCCTGAGGCCGGGTTGCCCGTGCCCTGTGGTGCGTCCATTGGGGCAGCCTCCCTGACCTTGCTGGGTTGTGCACCTGCGCTCAGTCACAGGAAGGGTACCACGGGGTTTTAATTGCATTCTCCGCATACTAGCACACTCAAGAAGACGCACCGCAACTCACTCTCTTCTTCTCTTGGCCTCGTGGAGCTTACCCGCCCCACGCGCCGAGTTGAGCTTGCTCGCTAAAGGCTGCTTCTTCTTCTTGCTATCACTGTGGCCTTTGTTGCGGGTGGGCAGCCATTTGCTGGGATCGGAAGGGAAAGCTCTGCGTGCATTCGGGCGGGAATTCCTCAGCTTGGATCGACATCGTGTGGTCCACCCTACCGTCAGCGGCTGACGGGCGTACCGTCTCCATTCTGTTCCCACAACTCACCACATCACCGCCATACCTGCACTCACGCACCCTATCTAACAGCCACCACCCCCACTCAAGTCCATACCCATCTCTGCTGAAGCACGTGATGTCGTCCTTCGCAGAACGAGAGGTCGAGGTGCTGGACCTCTCCCAAGAGGAAGAGGTCACCGCCAACACGACCACCGTCACCACCACCGCCACGCGCTCTGTCACCCGCGAGGTCGTCGCGCCTGCCGATAGCGGCCTGCGCCGACGCGAGGTGCAGGGCCGCAGCGCCGCCGCCTCGGCGAGAAGCCCGACCAGCAACGAGCGCTTCCTCCCGTGCGAGTACTATGGACGCGACGCTGGCGCGGGCGTCCTGGCGAGCTCGGAGGAGGAGGCCGAGCTCGAGCGGCGCCAGGCCCGCGACCTAATTCGTGCAATCGACGAGAAGCGCAAAGGACAGCAACAGCAGCGCAGTTACGACAGCGGCAGCGAGGACCAGGGGTACTCGACCGCGAGGTCCTCCTACGAAGATGAAGATGAAGATGAAGTTGAGGATTACAATGGAGAAGAGGAAGAGGAAGAGGAGGAACAGCATCAAGAAAGGAAGCTCGCCTCGATGAAAAAGAAGGGGGAGCAGTACGTGAAGCGAGTGGCCAAGGAGGTCGAAGATGCCGGCCGCCGCGGCGCCTCTCGCGTCAAGCACCGCGCCTCCACCGCTGCCAAGCGCGCCAGCCTGTGGCGCCCCTCCTCCACCGCAGGCCTCCTCTTCCGCCTTGCCCTCGCTGGTAGCCCCCCCCCATCCCTCTGATGTGGCTCTACGTCATTTTTTAATCTTGGCCTTCTTTGGGTTGCTCAGGCGTGCTGCTTGCGTTGGTTGGCCTGGGCTGCTATGAGTACTTCCTGGGCTGGGGTCCGTCCCGACCTGTCCACTTCGCCGATGGCAGCTGGCGCGAGATCCCTCCCGGATCCAAGGCTGGTACGCGTCGATGACACCACAGACACACGCACCCTGCTTGCCAGCCCTCCTCACATCGCGGATCTTGTTCCTCCCTTGTCTCTCTTCTCATGAAAGGGTCGTGGGGCATCCCGTACGTGGGCGAGTCGATCGACTACTACCGCGATCCCTTCAAGTTCACCCAACGCCATGTTACGGTACGCACTCACTCCCTCTTCTTCTGCTTCGTACGGTGGTTCCTGAACCCGCGCGACGGCGTGCGTACAGCTGTACGGGCCGATTTCGTACTCGAACGTGCTGGGCGACCACACAATCGTGCTGTCGGGCTCGAAGGCGCTGGGCCAGGTGTTCTACAACTCCTCGCTCGTGCAGCGCCGCGAGGCCCTTCCGTCGCACATCGCCACGCTCCTGGGCAGAGACATCCTCCCGGCCCTCGACGACATCCGCCACGCCGAGGTGCGCGCCGTCATCATGCAGGCCATCAACACGCGCGGCGTCATCCAGGCCCACCTCAGCACCCTCGACCGCGTCATGAACAAGTGCGTCGCCAGCCCACGTTCCTCACACTTGGTGCGTGTGCTCACACCTTGCACCCTCACCACTCCGGCAGGCACATGGCGCGCTGGACGCAGGAGGGCACCCCGTTCGATCTGTTGAAGGATGTCAAGGAGATGGCGGCCGCGATGGCCTCCACCCTGTTCTTCACCAACGACGAGAGCCACCGCCTGGCTCCCCTGCTGGACGACGTGCTCGCGGCGCTGTCGGCCTACCCCTCGCCTTTTACCGGCGCCACTTACCGTACGCCCGGTCCAACCTACCACAACCACCCACCCACTCCCTGCACTAGGGCTCACACTAACCGGGCGGTGGGTAGAGCGCGGCCTGCACTCCAAGGACCGGCTGCTGGAGTGGTACGAGCGCGCGATCGAGGACCACCTTCTTGAGATTGAGGCCAACTCCAACAAGTACGCGCATGACCCCGCTGATGGTTCAAAAGGTCGTCCCATTGACGAACGATTCGGTCTGTTGCAGATACAACGGTGACGTGCTCGATCTCATGCTCAAGCTCACCCACAAGATTCCCGACATCACGCCCAAGCACCTGGCCCACGAGGTACGTACCAACAATGCCCCTTCCAACTGGCTGGGGTTGTATTCAACGCAAGGTCTGGCCGACTGACCTGATCGGGCGCTCAGCTGCACTACCTGGTCCTGTCCACGTACGAGCTCTACAACCCCATCTCGGCGGTGATGGTCGCTATGGAGCAGCATTCGGGTACGCGCCCACCGCCTGACACAGTGCCTCCTTGACCCAATCTCACGTTGCTCGCTGCCAGACTGGCTACCTCTTCTGCGCGAGGAGGTCGAGGCGATGAACTTCGACCCCGCCTACCCCGCGCTGCCCTTCGACAAGCTGCACCGTACCGACCTGCTCTCCCTCTTCATCAACGAGGTACGCCCCGGTGTACACCCCGCGATAACCAGGCGGCGCCGTGGTGGCTCATTCCCTGGCGAATCGACAACAGACGCGCCGGTTCTATCCCTCGGCCGTGATTGAGTGGGGCAAGGCCAAGCTCACCTTCGAGTACGGCGACTATGTCATCCCCGAGAACTTCAAGCTCATGGGTACGCGGCCCACACGTGCACCTGCCCCAACCGCATTGGCCTCACCCCGCCCCTTGCCTCCAGCCGCCGTGGCTGCCACCCACCAAGACCCCAGCGACCACAAGCACCCCGAGTCCTTCAACCCCCTTCGCTTTGCTGGTACTCCGCCTTTCTCTCATCGCGCCATGCCGACCTCTCTGACCCGTGCGATTTGGGCGGCAATGCGACGCAGAGGAGGGCAACAACGACTACTCGTACGTGCCCCACGGAGGCGGACCGCGTGACAGCGCTACCTCGCACCGCTGCGTGGGGGAGGACCTGAGCTTCTACACGGTGAAGCTCTTCCTCATGAACCTCCTCGCGCGCCACGAGTGGAGCCTGGCGCCAGGCCAGAACCTCGACTTTGACACGGCCCACTACCTGCCCGAGCCCCACTCCCTCCGCGCCTCCTCCTTCTTCAACTCCACCTCGTCCGTCACCTTCTCCCACACCTCTGCCACCGTCCCCATTGAACACCACATCACCCCGGACCACATCACCATCGCCGTGGCCTAAGCCCCCCCCCCCAATCTCACACTTAGCTTGTTGATATAAACCATCTTCCACCATCTTCGTTTTCTGCAACCCTCATCACCATCATCGTTGTCGTTGTACAGGCCTCTATTCTACACGTCGGTGCTTGAGCTTTTCAGACTAAAGAAAGGTGAAGGGCAGCATGGCCGGGTTGTATCGGAAGTAGTACTCCCGCCACAGCTGCAGGCGCTTGTAGTTGGCGCACAGCTCGTACTGGGGCAGCACCCCTCGCGTCGACGCGCTGTACCTGTGGGGGGAGTACAAGCGGGTGGTGAGCACCGCACACGCACCACACGAAGACACCAGCGGAGGGCGTCGTGGACGTTGGGGCCGTACCGGGGGTTGAGGTAGCGGTTTCGGTTGGCGTTGGCGTGCGCCCAAAATGAAGTGGTCCGCACCTTGAGCGCAATGGCCGGGTCCTCTCTGGGTGGGAAAGTCCAACACACACACACACGGTGAGAGGAGGATCACTCGAGACACTCCAAAAGAGGCGCGGGCAACGGTAGGTACGTACCGTTGTTTCTGACTGTTGCACAGGAACGTCCCGTAGAGGCCCGAATGCGAGTGGTCGCTCAAGGCCAGAAGAAATTCATCTGATGACGTGCAGTGGTGATGAAGATGAGACAAGCCCGCAGCCACCAGGAGAGGGAGGCGAGGGAGCGCACCGTTGAATTCGAAATGGTGGGGGTACTGCTGGATCAGTTCCCACACGCACTCAAGGAACTGGTGGAAGATGGGGGACGACTCTCGTTTCTTGCCCGACTTGTGGGGCGTGTCATAGTGCGCCGCTCTGTCGGCGAACTTGTGCCCAAAGGACAGCCATTCCTGGTGTTCGTTGTTGCCTCACGCGTGAGCCATCACCACGACGCAGCCTCCAGGGGAGCAATGCAAGCCAACCTTTTCGATCAAAATTTGGAAGCCGGTGAAGGTGCGGTAGTAGTCGTCCAGTATCAGCTGCGCCAGCGACACGATCTGTGCGTGCGTGCGTTTGATTGAGCGACCGACCGACAAACGAAACGGTTTGGGCGACCAACAGCAGCAACAGCAACAACAGGGCACGAACAAACGAGAGGCGCGTGCGTACTTGGGGCGTGCGGTCCCATCCATCGCTGCAGTGGACGACGGCCGAGGCCTCAAGGGCGTGCACAGTGGCGGCCACCTTGACAGCTCCCCGCAGCACCGTGTAGATGTGGCTCATCCAGGCCGTCAGCGCCGAATACCACGCCGTCTGCAAGAGCAATGAAACGTAATGAGAGCCGCGTGCGCCTTGGTTGGGTGTTAGGTGCGAGGAGCGGGGAGTGGGGAATGGGACCTGGTTGTTGCCTTCGTTGATGTTGAAGGGGTGGCACTGCTCGTAGAGCTTTCTGTGGCTGTCCCGCACGACGTGGATGTTGTCGATCCCGAGGAACTTGAACCGCGTGTTCTTGTAGATGTCCTGCCGCTCGTAGCCCGCCCCCTTGGCCTGGTTGGCCATGGCGTTGGCCTTTGGCCGCGCGTCGAACACAAACAGCGTCTCTGATCGCGGACACGCCTCCCTATCGTTGTGTCGTGTGCGTGTCGTGAGTCGTGCGT
>CDFJ01218403.1:0-14303 GCA_000826505.1 Acanthamoeba pearcei
GCGCGTGCGTACCGCGTGGAGGATGGCGGGGTCGTGCATGTAGGAGAGCGCCGTGAGGTCGTCCACTCCATCTTGAATGTCCGGGTTGCGGATGTAGACCGCGTCCCTCGCGTGCTTGGCCGTTTTGGGCTGCAGATCGAGCGTAGACCGTAAGAAAGAATCGCACAACTACACCGCACACACCGCACACACCGCACACGCGGGAGAGGGCGCGTACTTTGTACTCGCCGGTGTCGGGGTCCTGGACGGTGATGACGCGGCCGGTGTCGTCCTCGAGGGCCACCAGGGCATCCTTGGCGCCCTCCTCGACGTCGTCCACCACCTCGGCAAACACCCAGTCGGTGCTCCCGCGCTCGCCGCTGGGCACCCACACTTGCGTGCCCTGTCGTGTGCGGGTGGTGCGTGCGAGTTGTGACGTGGATGGATGAAAACACGACACGAGAAAAATCAGGAGAGTTAGAGAATGAAAAAGTTGGATGGAGGAATGCACACTGAGGGAGTTGATGATGAATTAAAATAAAAAACAATAAATCAATTCAGGCAAAGGTGGCACAGAGATCGCAGAGATCGAAGGGGAAGGGGAGGGCAAATTAAAGAAGGAGGAAGGGCACCTTATCGAGCTTCGCAGTTAGAAAAGACATCGTGGATGATCAATTCAACCTCGAGGTGCTGCGGGGCAACCAGGCGGAAGAAGATGGCAGAACAACAATAAATAAATATATAAATATTAAATAACCGGTGCTTCCCAGATTGCCTCAATCTGCAGTGACAGCTGCCAGCTGAGCACGAGATGAAGAGGGGTGGAAGAGCTGAGAAGATCAGGAAAAAGAGAAGCGAGAACCGTGACCGTGTGCGAGCCACACAGGAACACCCCAACTAAAAACTCCTTGCCCTTGTTTGAATAGTTTAACAATTAATATTCATGGAATCCAAAGGTCGTTGATCTACGCATTCATTAAATTCCTTGGTAGGTCGCTACACGTCACCGCAACACCGGCCCAACATTCTGGTCGAACACAAACACGCCTGCATCACGCCGCACACACCGCACACGCCGCACACACGGCACACGTCCCCATTGCACATATAAAGTCAGCGATGATGCATCAAGACTCGCTTGGCGGTGGCGATGAGAGAAGAGGAGGCGCAACGTACGTTCGTCCCAGGCGCAGGTCGCGACCTGACCCTCCACGAAGATGTTGAAGTCGACGCCCAGCGCGAACTCAGTGTGGTGCTCGTACCGCTGCATGAAGGGATCCTCGGGCCGTCCCAGGTCCCACAACATCATCGACATGTCACTGTACGGATGGCACACGACACACACGACACACGACACACGACACACGCAGTTGTGTCAGTATCGCGTGGAGAGCACGCAACACAAGCGCACGGCCGTGTGGGACTCGTACTAGGAGACCGAGGCGATGATGTTTTCGTTGTAGGGCGAGCACTTGAGGCGCCGCACGGCGAACGTGTGGCCCTGCAGCACGAACAGCGGATCTCTGGGCTTCCGGATATCCTGCATGAACATACAACCCGCATCACCGCACACACCGCACACGCACGATCGCACACGACCGCACACGCACACCAGGGGTCAGCAGGGCACTGGGAGACGATCGATCGCGCCGCGCCGTACCCAGACTTTGATGGACTTGTCGACGGAGCCGGAGACGAGAATGTTTTCGTTGTACTTGGACCAGTCGCAGGTGAGCACCTCCATGCCGCCGTGCGCCGGAATCACCAGCGCCGCGCCGGCCTCGTTGACGTCCCACAGGCGGAGGGTGCCGTCGCCCGAGGCCGAGGCGAAGAGGGTGGCCGACGTGGGAGACCAGATCGTGGAGTACACGCAGTAGCTGTGCTCCCGCCACGTGCGAATCGACTCGTGCCTGCGCAGTTTGCACACAACAGTCAGCACACGACACACACGACACACAACACACACCACGACACACACGACACACACCACGACACACGCGAAACAGAAATGAGCACCGACCGTTCGGGAGACCAGAACTTGACGGTGTTGTCCCAGGCGCCCGAGACGAAGCTGTCCTTGGCCACAAGATTCCAGTCCACGCTGTAGGCCTTGTAAGGGAGCGGAGGAGTGAGTGAGACGGACGGGCAAGGGCCCTGATGGCCAGCCCTGCGCGCATGTACACGGCGTCGGAATGTAGGGAGGGGAGGCACCTCGTTCGTGTGCTCGTGGAAGCTGCGCAGGGGGTTCTGCGCCGGCGGCAGCCCAGTGTCCCACAGCTGTGCGGGCCGAGGTTCGTGTGAGTTGCAGGTGGCGCATACAAGGAAACAGGCGCCGTGGTGAGGGGGAACCTTGATGGAGCCATCGCCAGATGAGGAGAGGAGGTGGCGTTCGTTGTTTTCGCTCCAGGTGCAGTCGTACAGCCCATCTGCCACCACGGTTTGGATTTAATCATTAATTGAGATTATTTACTTGATTTGATGTTGTTTATCTGTACCTTGTGTGTCGAAAGCGGCAACTACGGTCATACCTCCAGGCATTGCCTGGAGCACCAGCTGACGTCCATTTCCTGTCGAAGCGCAGCCACGATAAGGTGAGAATCTAAGCCTGGGAAGCTGCGATTTACGTTCGCACCGATGATGCCGAAGTGCTGCGAGCAGGCAACCGCGATCTTGTTGTCCTCGAACGGCGAAAACTCAACGCTGTAGCAGCTCAGGCCCGTCTCGAACGGGGGCAGGGGTGCTGGCGGCAGGCCTTCCATCTCGTGTTGGCTTGGTTGTTTATTTTTTGGGTTTTTCTTTTTTTTTCTTTTTTCTGTAATTTTTTTTTGTGCCACACAAAGAACGAAGAGCGACGGTGTGTTTGCTTGGCGGCCTGGTAGCGCGGGCTCGTTCTAGGCTGGCTAGCACTGAGTCACCGCCTCCATCAGTGGATGGTGGCGGGCCTCCATCAGTCTGTGACCACCAGCGAACGCTGGGTGAGTTTGTGCTGGTCACGCCGCCAGTGTCATTTCGTTGTACCTTGGCCAGACTGATCGCGGGAGAAATACAAGGGACCCAGCCTGGTCGCGCTCGGCACCGGACGCGCTCCTGCAGACGGGGTGGTGCCTTCAGCGAAGATAAGGGAGAAAGTTCAAGCATGCGCTTGTGTGGGTTCGTACCGCGTAGTTCGTCGGCTGCGTGCATGATCGCCAGCAGCTGAGGTGGCACGCGCAGCAGCATGGCCTGGCGCATGTCTTCGTTCGTTTGCAGCAGCCTCTCGACGGTCTTCCGAATGTCGAACGTGCTGCTCGCACCGCCCTTCTTCTTCCGCACGAACTCGTTGAGCTTGTCCACCACGCCGTGGTGACTGAGATGCTCGAGCGCGCGCTCCACGTCGCCTCGCTCCACGATGTCGTCGACCAGCTCCTTGGCCCAGAGGCGCAGCGAGCCGTAGAAGGAGTCGGGCTCGTCGGGCTCGTCGACATTGAGCTCGGTGATCTTCTTGAGGGTCTCCCCGACCTCGATCTGCTGCTTCTTCGCCAGGTCATCCCACTCGTCTGTTTTGTAATCTTTGAGCGCCATCTTCCCTCTCAGCTCGGTGATGTAGCGCCGGATGATCGTCGCCACCGTCTCGCGAGTGGGCGTCGCTGCGTGCAGATGACTGCCGGTAGGCAACGCCTGGCGGAAATAGCGCAACACCGGCGGCTCGGCTGGCTTGCTGGTGGAGACGCCTGCTGCGGCTGCCGTCGCTGGCTGAGCATCGTCGTCGTTTGAGGCGGTGGTGACAGGCACTTTCGCCTTCTGCTGTTTGGCCTTCCCTTTGGCGTCCTTGAGAGTCTTGTCGTCGTGCTTCGACTCGCTCTCAGTCTGTCGCTGGAGATAGGTGGTCCACCTCTCGATGATGGCGTCGATCATCTCGTCGTAGATCGATGCCGCAGTCGATTTGCCCTTGCCGTCGTCTTTCTCCTCCCGCAGAGAGGTGAACAGCTCCGCGAAGAACTCGCGTACCGCCTCCATGCCTTCCAGACCCGTGATTGCTGGCGACGAAGACGACGATGAAGACGACGCGAGGGCTCTCTCCGATGCGGTTACAAGCCCGATGCTGACGCACACGAGGCGCAGAACCTCGGGGGTCCACAGCAGATTCTCCGCCTCGCACACTTGAAGGTGGTGGATGCCCTTACTGCGCATCATCTCGATGTACTCGGCGCTGTGGTTGGCCCTGTCGACCAGACCCGCCACCACGGTGCCATCGAGCTCGGCCAGCTGCGTCCTCGTGCGCTTGGTGACCTCGATCACTTTGTCATCGTCGTGGCTCGTCTTGTCCACTGAGCGCAGAGTGAAGTGGTCGCGGAAAAGCGGACCGAAGACTTGCTTCGAGAGGGGTGGCGACGGACGCTCTGTTGCTGCGGGCGGTTGATTGTCGTCCTTGTCGGCGCCGAGATTGTTGGCGAAGAAGAGCACGTGACGCTCAGGCTTGCTGAGCAGCTTGGCCGTCAACTTCATCATCATCAGATCTTCAGTCACATGCGCGTACACCGCCCCCTGATGTCCAACACAACACGACACACACCACACACAACACACAAACGCAACGAATGAGTATGAGCAAACAGTACACACATAAGACCACTGTTGCTTGAACGGGCGTGGGACTACGTGCCGACGCTGACGATGTTACGCTGATGCAGCGAGACACTGAGCGCGCTGCGATCTCGGGCTGATGGGTGATGTACACGAAGAACAGGTCGGGCCGCCGTTCTTCGAGGATTTGGCACAGCATCACCGACTTGGACTGCTCGAGGTGCATTTCGGGCTCGTCGATGACCACCAGGCCCCCGATGGGAGCCAGGGCCACGTCGCACAGGATGCTCAGAATGCTGCCCTCGCCCGCGCTCAGCGTGGGCGGCGACTGCACCGCCGGTTTGCCGTTGCATTTGGACCGTTGCACCACAAGTTTGTCTTCTTCACAGGCGACATTGAGCCCGACGAGAGCGGAGAAGTCCTCGTTTATCTGTTGCTCGGCCAACGAATGTTAAATCACGTCCGTCAAAGATTACATTTTTCTGAAGGTGCAGGCTGTACCTCATCCAGGAGGGTGGAATCAGCTGCGCGATTGAGCTCCGCCACCACTTGCTCGTAAGCCTTCGTTTGCTGTTCCTTCATGTGGTTGCTGGAACAGAGCGTTTTTGTCGTTAATTGGCAGTTTGATTAAAAGGCGCAATGAGGTGGAGCGGGAGAAGCAAACTAAGCTACGTACCCACACCCACGATAGGCCCATATGTGCTTGGTCGTTTGGCCGCAATCAAACAAACGTGCGAGGGCAGTCTTGCCGGCTCCATTGGGTCCCACTATCGTCAGGGACCTGGCGTTCTCGTCGAGGTTCAGATTCTTGAGCTGCGCAAGCGCTGGCGGAAGCACCACTCCGCGACCGTGGAAATGTGACCACGGTTAAGGAAATTAACGCACCTCCACACACGACCAACGACCAACGACCAACGACACACGCACACCGCACACCGCACACCGCACACCGCACACCTAAACACGTTCAAGAAGTGAAAAGGATATAGAGGACTTGATCGGGCACAGCGTCAGTGAGCTTGAGGAGGTTCGACCCGGCAGCGTCTGTTGAGAGCACTCCTCGGGCGCGCTTGTACTCGCCCACTGACGAAGAAAAAGTAAATGATAGTGCGCAAAGGCCAATCTCCCAGAAGAAGTACTCGGTACCGAGCTCCAATAGCGCAAGCGCATCAGATTCTTCCGCCGGAAGGTCGAGCTGGTCCGCTGGCCACCTGTTCATGAAAGGTGCGGAGCTGGAACTGTTCCTCGTGGACTCCTTGCCGCTCTTTTTCTTGTCCAGCCAACTGCGCCAGTTGCCTCGCGCGACCTTGGAGTCAAGCTGGCGCGCTGAGGGTGAAGAAGTCAAGTGAAGTGGCCGTGAGCTGGACCAGGACAGAAAGCCAAAGGAGCAAAATAAGAGATGTGCCAAGTACCCCATACATCAAGCGCGTGGAGTGCTTGTGCTACATTCGCTGATGTGGGAAGCTCGAGCTTCAGCTTCACAGTGTGCTGGGCGTTGAGCGGAAGGACGACCACCTGTGTGAATGCATTCAGTCAATCATGACTGAAAGAAAAAAAAACACCGAACCAAGGCCACCGTACAGCCATTCGAGGGCACCTGACGCAGCACGTCTGTGCTTCCAAGTGCTGGCCAGCCGAGCGGGCTGGGTAGAAGCGCGGCACAGTTGATTGCTCACCGTCCCCGAGCCCTGCGCACAAACAACAAACGTCTCAGCCTCATCAAGAAAGTGTAAGCTGGCGGAGACACGCACCACCCAATTCGGTTGGAATGCGCAGCATGATCGCACGTCGCATCTCCGCACTGGTCTCGAGCAGGTGGACCACCGCCTTACGAACTTCGAACTCGACGCCCGGAACCTTCTCGCGAATGAACAGGTTGACCTCGTCCACGAGCGCCTTGTTGCTGAGGTGCTCGAGCGCGCGCTCCACGTCACCCCTCTCGATGATGTCGTCCACCAGCGCCATGGCCCACTTGGCCAGCTTGGCCTCTTCGTCCGGTTGCTCTGTCAGGCTCAGGAGCCCGAGCAGGTCTCTCTCCGCTTCTTCCTTGATAGTCGCCTTGGCCGCTTGGTCCATCTTCTCGAGCGTCGCGCTGAGGTTCCAGAGTCGATCGTTGATGATCTTTGCCATCGGCTCGAACTTGGGCGATTCGTCCTCTCGAATCGGTCCACCAGGCAACGCCTGGCGGAAGTAGTCGAAGCAGTCCTGGTCGGTGCCCTGCTGGAGGAAGCGCTTCCAGTGCTCGACTATCCCATCGTGGATTGCCTGGTAGGCCCTCCTGTTCTTCGAGGCGTGCGCCCTGGAGTCCCTTCCCTCTCGCAGCCCATCGAACAGGCGCTGGTAGAACTCGTGCACCGCCGCCGAACCTGGTGGCTCGGTCTGGGCTTGACCAGACGAAAGCCCGACGCTCAGGCACAGGAGACGAAGAACTTCGGGCGTCCACAGGAGGTTCTCCAGCTCGCAAACTCGCAGGTGGTGGATGCCGCACTGCTGCTTCTTCTCCTCGATATAGCTGGCGCTGTGGTTGTCGCGATCGAGGAGACCATGCACGGAGACCTTGGTTGCCCACGGCTGTGCACGCGTCTCCTTCGTTTTTGCGATCACGACGAGGCAGCCGCCGACCGGCCGAAGCTTGAAGTCGTTGCGGAACAGCGGACCGTACACCTGGACGTCCCGCAAGGAGTCGGCCTTGCCGCGCTGGGCACCTTCGATGTAGAGCACGTTCATCTCGGGCTTGCTCAGCAGCTTGACCGCCAGCTCCGGCAGATCGGGCGGCATCATCTCCCAGTCTTTTCTTCCCTCCTGCACAAGCTCGACATCCGTGAGATGCAGGCCACCAGCTGAGAAGAGAGCGAAGAGAGCGAAGAGAGCGAAGAGAGCGAAGAGAGCGAAGAGAGCGAAGAGCGAAGAGAAACCACGCACCCGGAAAGACACAATTCTAATACACCGCGATGCAGGACGGGAGGCGATGGCCGGCTGGTGGGTGACGTAGATGAAGAGCACATCCGGTCGCATTCGCTCGAGCTCAGTGCACAAATGGACTGACTTGGCTTGCTCGAGATGCAGCTCTGGCTCGTCGATGATCACCACCGCTCCGCTTGGCGCAAGCGCCACTTTGCACAGGACGAGGAGGATGCTGCCCTCGCCTGCGCTCAACTGCTTGGGGGCGTACTCTTGCGATTCGTTGACGATCACCAGGCTTGCAGAACCAATGCCCTCCCCTTGGCTGCGGACACGGCGGGAACACAGCTCGTAGAAACAGCCCGACACCTGCAGCATGTGCCACAATAGCACGTTGGCCAGATGCAGCTCAAGGCAGTGGAGCAAAGTGGAGTAAGTACCGTGGTGGTTAACACGCTGCACCGGGCCACATCAGCAAGCGCCTTGGGGCTAATTGGTCTCTGGTCGCTGGATGGGCAACTTGTAAGTCGGAAGCAAATAAAAGGGGAAGGAGGCGACTGGTACCCAAGGGTACGGAGAGCCTGGATGACAATTGGTGAAGCCAAACCAGGGAAGGCCATTGTGTGGCGCAAAAAGCGAGTCTTGCCCACTCCATTGTTGCCCACAACAGCAAGTGAGTGAACATCATTCCTGATGAATGTGTGTTGCTCTCCTGGTCCTTGAAGAGTGACTCCAACACTGCAGAGCTGTAAAAAGTTGAGTTAAGGTTTTGGAGAGCATGGAGGAAACACTCTGAAGAAGATGGAGAAGGATATGATAGATGAGGCCTGCTGATACAGGTGCATCACAAGGTAAGGGTGTTGAACTACTGTGGGATGATAGCCAACAGCGGCTGTGAAGTGCCTCTGGTCCCACTGTGACATGACACATCAAACCAGGTAAGTTTTGCAGAAGCAGGTATAAGTGATAGCTCACATACCACATGACTCCACCTGTTGGCAATTTTGTGGTGTTTTTCTTGTTTTGGCCCCTGGTTCAAAAAACCGGACAGAGGCCACCAGATCACGCACTTCACTTGGCAAGCGTTTGAAGTAGTGTGCTTCATTCTCCCTGTCATTTGCATTGACCACCAACAGTTACTGTGAATAAACAGGGGCCAACACAAGCAGTACGAATTACCAGTGATGAAATAGGGTAGTCACGTCCAGCTGCCGTCCCATGCTTGGGGATGCTTCTTGGGAGAATTTTGGTTGGTGCACACGAGCGAGCTGGGCTCCTGCAGTTATGTGGTCAAACCACAAGCACACGTGGCCAGGCATGCACCGAAGGAGGTACGTACCCCAGGCAAAGAGGTGGTCAAGAAGGTGTGCAACAGTTGGTTGAGTGTAACTCAAGCTGTCGACCTTGACCCCCAGCACAACAGCTGGTGCAGCTTTGAAATATACCAGCAGCAAGATCTTTCTTGCTGGTGACGCCTTATGAAAGAAGTCGAGGTTACCGCCAAAGCAATAGGCGCCCCACGCTGGGGAGGGATAACGTGCCTGGTCCACACGCGCCAGCTTGAGCCGACCTCTTTCCCAAAGAACTACAGCCGAGAGGTAAGGTCCAACAGCAGGACGGGTGAAGCAATCATAACAGAGGAAGGAGGAGACCGTACCATACTTTTGGCCGGCAACAACACTTGCCAATTGGGGTGCCTCTTCCCATGCCCGGCACAAAGCATAATCGAACCAGCAGTAGCCATAGACTGTCCAAAAAAGTAAGGCCACAAGCAGCGGCGTCAAGTAAGAAGAAAGTGGGGGCGAAGGTACGATTCAAGCGCTGCATAACCCTGCGTAACAGGTTTGCGATAATACGAGACCCCAAATCTTTCAAATCTTTGATCTGGACCGTCACGAGTTCACCAGTTCTCTCCACCGTAACGACCACCACATCTTGCGCAGCCAAAGAAGGGTCGAAGAAGGCGTCCTCATCCGCACGATCGCAATCTTGTTCGCCTTGCATCATCGAGAGATCTTGCCAGCCAATTTTGTGGCCAAAGGTGACGCGTCCTCCCCCCCAAATTAATTTAGGTCCGATCGGTCGAAGAATGACGGCGTGCATTCTGAGAGGAGGCGGGAAGCGGTGTTGGCCACTCTCCCTCGGCCTCCAGCTCGTCGCGCACCCGGGCGTACCGAGTTGAGCGAGAGCCCAGCCATCGCGAGCTTGGCCGCAGCCTCAACTTTAACTCCGGCTTCTTCGGACATGGCCGCATTTGCGCACGCAGCACACGACTCAGGGGGATGCTTGCGAGATGGTGCGCTGTGCAAACAAAAGAACTGTATACTCAATAAAGCTACAAAGCGCACGTACAGGCGAAGAAGAAGAAGAGAAGGTGGTGGGGGTGGTGGTGTAGAGAGGTGAGGATGGTACACGCGCCAAACGCGAGGACTTGGAGAAGCAACTAATAAGGAGGAGGAGGAGAGGGTAGAACAGAATAAGAGTAGTAGTGTCGCCGCCATGCAGGCAGACGTGTTGTTGTCGTCGTCATCGTCGAGGTCGATCGTAGTGGTCATCAGCACCGTCGCCTTCGTCGTCGTCGTCGTCGTGGTTGTATGAGTCGTCATGTAGTGGTCGCTATTGTTGTCGTCGTTGTTGTGCATTGCGTCGGTCTCGGTGGATCAGAGGTCGCTGGGATGTGTGCTGTTGGTGTTATCAGTCTGAGTCCGAGTCCGAGTACGAGATCCTCTTCAGTCCCTTTCTTGGTGAAGGCGGAGGCGCAGCTGATGTTGACGATGATGATGAAGACGAAGATGACGACGAGGTGACCTGGGGGAGCGACGATAACGGAGGCGGCGAGGGCGAAGGGCTGGAGAGCGAACTGGTCTCTTCCCTGACGACCGTGGCGATGAGGCCCGCGGAGGGAGACGACGAGCGACAGAGAGCGAGAGGCGACCCGGGAGGCGAGTTGGAGGTGACGTCGATCGTGAGCGAGGTCGACGACCCCAACCCGGCCGCCGAAGAGCTGGCAGATGAAGAGGCCCCGCTGTTCACCTCTTCATCGTGCGAGAGGGGCGGAGTCGGCGGAGAATCCACGACGATCAGAGAAGACGAAGAAATGGATAGGGAGGTGGACGACGTGGTGGTCGCAGAGGAAGAGGACGTGGTCGCCGTGAACGACGACGAGCTGTGATGGACGATCGTCATCGGAACGGGAGAGGTCGTAGAGGAGATCGAGGAGTGTGTGACGGTGGTGCTCGATGAAGCAGGACGCGGCGTGGGCGGCGGCGTGATGAGCGGAATGGGGAGGGTCCAGCCAAGCCTTTTGCAGATCTCTACAATGATGGAGTCGCACTCACCCTGCACAAGACAGTCGATCGACAAAACTAAGCATGCGGTTGTTGTGCAGGTGCGACGAGTAGTTGATAGATACCTGGAGGAAGTAGTCGAACTGGTCGGGTTCGCCCACGAGTTCTCTGTTGATCAGGATCTGTGGTACTTCCGAGTTGGCATCGCGCACTTCCTCTGTAGAGCCGCACACCCGAGCACACACGTATTAGCCCGTTTAGCTACTGTGCCGCCAGCGACTGGTCGTAGCGAGAGACGAACCAGGGATGATAGACACCGGCTGTACGCGCAGAGAGGAGCCCATAACCACCAGCAGGTCGACCTTGTCCAGATCCTTGTCCAGCGAGAGATCGAACCTGGAATAAACAACACTTTAATATCGACCAACTCGACGCCAAGGAAGCCGGGGGGGGAGTACTTCTTGGAGAGTGGCTCGTTGAAGAAGACGATGTCTGGCTTCATCACATTTTTGTCGATGCGACACTTGGGGCACTTGGGGATCTTGTCTGCCAACACCTCATCCCTAACCAACAAAGCAAGGTCAGCCAAAAAAAATGAGCCGAAAAATAGGAATATAGTCCGCAGGCGTACCTGATGGAGGAGCAGTCGACCCTGTGGGCGCACTGGATGCACGAAGCCGTCGCGAACGAACCGTGGCAGTGCATGATACGCTTGAGACCGGCCTTGCATTCAAGGGTATCGATGTTCTGGTGGGCAGAAGGGAAGGTCAGCATGTTATACGGCCAAGAACGCAGCGCTGGGGTTCGGGAAAGGCTCGGCTCTTCATCTGCGCAGGTACCTGTGTGTAGTTACGCAACAGCTTGTGCTTGTCTTCGAGCAGCTTGATGAAGTAGTGCGAGGGCGAAGGGTTGAGGCTTTCCTTGGGGAAGAGGTCCTAGAGAAGTAGGGGAAAGCAGTGGTCTCAGCACAGCGCTCGTATGACAGCATATACACAGTAGTAAGTACCTTGCAGAGGGAGTAGAACGGAGTGGGATCGCTCCTGAACAGATCAAAGTCGAAGATGGCCTGCGGATCGGTCAGCCCCATCTCCCGCTTGATGCGCTCGTACAGACCCCCGGGCGAACGGAAGTCGGGCACGCCACACGACACGCTAATGCCCGCACCGCTCACGACCATGATCCTGTTCGACGCCCTTTAGGAAGACAAAGCGTGGGTAACGAGGTCAGTACGCAATGACCATAACCACCTCTGGCGGAGGGGACGGGTTGCAGGTACTTGAACAGCTGTACGACATCGTCGATGGGATCGTCCGAGTGAGGCAGCTTGGGTTTCCTTCGCTTGTACTTCTCGAGGGCGTCGTAGATGGACAAGTTCGACAGGAGAACCTGCACGTGTAAGGAGATCGATCGTAAGCAGCTGCATAGACGGTTAGCCACCTGGCGCGAGCAGTCATTGTACCTCAATGTTGTCGCTCTCCGTCTTGTCAATGAAGCGCTTGAAGCGTCTTAGCAGCTCTCTGTCGTTCAGTGGCGTCCCGCTCTTGGGGTTGTGGTGCTGTCGTGTCAGGTAAGGCAAAGGCGCGAACATCTACAAATCAAGAAGAGTTGCGTTCACGTTGTGGCACGTACAACGGTGAAGTGGACGCCGATTTTGGTGAGCAGCTTCTGCAGTGGTGTTCCTTTCCTGAGCCTGTCCCTGACCTCGCGCTTAATTGTTAGGCGAGATTCGGCAGCGTTCTGTTTCGCACCAGCAAGCCGGCCACAAAGCAGTCAGAAGAGCTCAATGTGAACCACTTATCACTTATTGCAGCGTATCAATCGATAATGTAGAAATACGCGCTAATCGGGCACGCAAATACCTTTGCAGTAACGGTTTCCTTCTTCCTCTTCTTGGCGCTTCGCTCTGCATCATGATCGGTAATGAGCTTGCCTCTAGTGGCGGGAATGATGCCCTCTCCTCTCGGTGCATCGTCCATTCGCGATCTCTTGGCTCCATGAGGCGATAGAACCGTCCGCAAGAGCTCCTTCTTGGGCAGCACCAAGTCGTCTCCATTGGGCTTCAGTACGAGGCTTTCCATTTGTAGAAGAAGAGAAAGAGTAGAGTGGGATGTAGATAGAGGATGTCGATTTGTCTGTATATGTGCTGTTAATTCAATTAATTTCGAGCATTTACTCGCTTTACTCCATCATTCTGACTGTTTACTCCAGCATCTTCATCTCTTCGATTACTACCTTCGCTTGTGTTGAATTAGATGATTGATACGAACTGATGACTCGCTACCGAATGCCAGAAGATTGCACAACGGCTACCCAACGTTTCCCTGTCGACAACCTTTTTGCTTTGCACCTGGACAAGTGTCGACACTTCGAACGCAAGCAACGCACGAATCTGCGGTCTGAAGGACCCTCCTCGTTCTTCAATGCACGGTGCTGGGCTCCTCGCGGTCTTATGCGTGCTTGCTGCATGCCTGCTTACCGTGGCTCAAGCGAGGGACTCTTTGGCCGTGGATCGAACACTTCGCTTGCGCGCAGATGGCAGCTTCAAGATCGTCCAGTTCGCCGACATCCACTTTGGTGAGGGCGAGGTGAGTGGATGCATCCTCTGCTCCTTTGCCCGCCTCTGAGCGCTCCGCGCATCCCTTCCATCTTTGCAGCTTCCGCTTCTACGCGAAGATGAAGCCCTCTTAACAAACTTGCCTCTACGTAGGACGTGTGGTGGGGTCCCGTGCAGGACACCAATTCGACCAGGGTCATGCGTGCAGTGCTGCAGTACGCCACCACCATCTCCCCTCTCCAAGAACGTTTCTACTTCTGTTCTGACCATCGCCTCTCGTCAGGTCGGAGCGACCCGACCTGGTGGTCTTCTCTGGTGATCAGATAACGGGCAACAACATCCACAGCAATGCCACGCGCTACTGGGCGCAGCTGCTCCAGCCCTGCATCGAGGCACCTCTCTTCCTTCTCGGCTGATCTTTCTCTTTCTTCTTCAATGTCGCTGCGTTGGGCTCATGCGGGTTGGGGGGCGCTACAGGGCGGGTATCGATGGGCGGCTGTCTTTGGCAACCACGACGATCTCGCCGATGGCTCAGGTCCGCTTCAACACACACACACTTCGGCCGCCTGCGAGTGCGACTGAACCGCAGACTCACGTGTGCGTGCGCGTGTGTGCTGCTTGCGCAGGCGGTCGAAGGAGTGATTTGATGAGATTCGACACTTCGTTTCCGCTCTCGCTTTCCCAGTTCGGCCCGCCGTCGCTGCACGGAGTGAGCAACTACTACCTGCCCATCCTGCCCCACGCGACCAGCAGCGCCGCTGCCGATGCTCCCGTCAGGTTCGTCTTCTTGAGACGACACGCACGACACATGACTCTATTTTCCGCACGACATGCGCTATGGGACACACGACGACACGCACGACACACGGCGCTTACATGTGCTGCTGCAGTTTGCTTTACTTGTTCGACACTGGCGGCGGGCGTCTGCCGGAGGTCGTGGACAAGGCGCAGGTGGATTGGTACCGCAACCTTTCGGCCTCCCTGCGACAGCAACAGGACCCGACCAAGCGCCCGGTGCC